>JBCEWE010000275.1:12500-130278 GCA_039877035.1 Silurus lanzhouensis
ATGTTTAGGTTTGAGGGTTTGTTAACATTTTGGATTGACCAAGAGCACTGTAGATGTACAATAACAAAATATATCCTCAAAAATACAACTTGCTTAACAATTGTGCACACAGTGTATAGATAAACTGCACACTGAACTTCACACACTGTTTGAAACAGACCTTTAATCCTTCAAAAGACACTGCAGACCATCTTGGAAACAGCTTAACCTCACTCCTGAGGAAATCAGTGCTCTGAACAGGTTAAACCAGGGGTGTCAAACTCATTTTCACAAAGGGCCACATCAGCATAATGTTATAGCATTATCAGCATAATTTTTCCCTCAAAGGGCCAGATGTAACTTTGAGGCAGTATAAATGTAACTAAATGTAATGTACAATAAAAGCAACTACTCCTTAAATGTTAAATAACTCTAGGGTTAGGGTTTTTTATTATTTAACTTACAAACACACATATTTGCCTAAATGTAAAAAGAAATGTTTGCTTGTTGCTCTGTTGTAACATAAATCCTTTACATTTGTCAGCTTATGAAACCCACATTACTCCATCAATCAACAATAAAACTATCCAAGTCAATATGGATAAATAAGTTATGACCAACTTTGTTCAAAACATTTTTGTCATAGTTAAAAGGGGCAGAAAAACGGTCAAACCAACAATTGTGAGCTGCTAAAAACATGTGTAAGAGGTGTAGCATTTTACATAAACAATTGGCTGCACAGCCTTGTGGGGAAACATCAAACTAATGAGAGATGGTTTGAATACAGTGAATGTTTGTCTGCATAAACAAACGCAATTTGCCTTTTATTCTTGCACCATTTGTAGTTTTTTTTTGGAGGCTCACTTTGCCATACTTCGCTCCGTGTTTGGTGTCAAAATGCAGACGTAGATTGTACACTTTAACAACCGCCACTGCTTTATAACACAAAATACATACCGCGTTTCTCCTTGAATCACAAACATATATTCGCCTTCAATCTGCATCAATTTTTCTCTTCCTGAACATTTTGGGATCATTGTTTCTATTTCTTAATTCGGAAAACGGCACTGATGTGGAAACATGGCATTGTAGTGGTGGGATGCCGTCATTTCACGGGTAACATGATCGGCATGCATTATGGGAAATGTAGTTTATGGTCGAAGGACCCTTTTTACTTATTTATTATAAGATAATCAGACCTTTTCAGCTCTCGCGGGCCACATTTAGCCCGCAGGCCTTGAGTTTGACACATATGGGTTAAAGGATAACAAAAGTATCATTATCAAACCCGCTGACAAGGGCAGTGCAACGGTTATTATGGACCGTGAACAATATCTGTGGGAAGGGTACAGACAATTACAGGATGAAAATTATTACCAAAAAATAGACAAACCTATTTATCCGGACACCGTACCCCTAGTCAAGGAAATATTCCAAGTCCTGTATACAAAAAAAAACACAAATGCCAAACAGAAGTCCTATCTCTTGGGTGACACGGAGCCCAGGAGCAGGAGATTCTACATGCTCCCTAAAAAACACAAAGATCCGGCCAAATGGAGCAAACCCCACTAAATTCCTCTGGGAAGGCCTATAGTGTCAGATTGCGGAAGCAAAACATACTATATGGCCAAATTCCTGGATTTTTATTTAAATCCCCTTTCGACGGGCCACCCTAGCTGTTTAAAAGACACATATGACTTTATTCAGAAAATTAAAGGACTTGAAATTCCCCAAAAGGCTGTCCTGTTTACTATGGACATTGACAGCCTTTACACCAATATCGACATCCAGGAAGGAATATTTAATTATTTCAGATATTCTCATATTTTTTTGTCTCTGTGACGCTTATCAGGGAGGTAAGACCCAATTTTATTAACATATCCACCAAGATTCAGGGACAGGGTCAGAGCCAAACTCAAAACTAAACATCAGGGACATCTGGAGCAAAAACAACACATTCAAAACAGATTCACCAAGGAATTTTTTACCGCTCAAGTACAGTGCACAGCAAAAAAATTGTGTTTACCTCATTTCCTGTAAACAATGTGGAACCCAATATGTTGGAGAGACGGGCAACAACATCCTGGTCAGGATGACACAACACAAACAACATCTTAAAAAAAAAAACAAATACTTACCTGGTCAAACACTTCCAGGAACATGGATGTGAATCCCTCAGGGTCATGGTCCTACAGGCAAACCCACAATGGTCTGTGGCCCTGAGAAAAAGAGCAAAGAGAATTTGGATTCAGAAACTAGGTACTGTTTATCCCCAAGGCCTCAATGAGAGGTGAATACAGTCTTATTAGAGGGCATTGATGGCCCGTGCAAAAAATCTAACCCTAAACCCTAACCCTAACCCCAACCCCTAAGCCTAAAACCTAACCCTAATCCCCATCCCCAACTGTGAAAAAAACTAACCCTAAACCCTAATCCCTGTCCCTAACTCTAAAACCTAACCCTAAACTAAACACCAAACTCTAAATCCTAACCCTAAACTCTAAACTTAAACCCAACCCTCACCCTAAAACCTAACCCTAACTCCAACAGCTAGTCCTAACCCTAAATCCTAACCACTAACTTAAACCCCAACCCAAACCCCAACAGCTAGTCCTAACCCCTAACCCTAAATGGCCATTAAAGTCTGCCCCAATCACCAATCGTTCATTCCTAGGTTCACCTTCTACCACTTCATCTAAATCACTCCAGAATTTTTCCTTCTTTTCCATCTTACAGCCAACTTGTGGAGCATAAACACTGATGACATTTATAATCAACCCTTCAACTTCCAGCTTCACGATCATCACCCTATCAGAAACTCTCTTCACCTCCACTACACTCTTACTGTACTTTTCCTTCAGAATCCCCCCTACACCATTTCTCTTTCCATCCACACCATGATAGAACAGTTTAAACACCTCCAATGTTCCTGCTCTTACTCCCTTTCCACTTGGTCTCCTGAACACACAGCATATCCACCTTTCTCCTCTCCATCATATCAGCTCCCTCTCTCCCTTTACCAGTCACAGTACCAACATTTAAAGTACCAACCCCAACCTCCACTTCTCCTCCACTTCTCCTTTCCCTGCCGTCTCTGTAGACGTCTTCCTCCTCTCCTCTTCCTTCAGCCAACAGTAGCACAATTTACACCAGTACCCTGTGGTTAATGATACCTGTGGTGCTCGTGGGTAACTCGGGCCTCGACCGATCCGCTATGAAATTCTGATTTGTGATCTGTATAATTGATTTGGCAAATGTTTTATGAGAATAAGAGACAGTGAAAGACGGTGAGAGACAGTGAGAGAGAGAGAGAGAGAGAGAGAGAGAGAGAGAGAGTGAGAGAGAGAGAGAGAGAGACAGTGAGAGAGAGAGAGAGAGAGAGAGAGAGAGAGAGAGGAGACAGTGAGAGAGAGAGAGAGAGAGAGAGAGAGGAGAAGGAGAGAGAGAGAGAGAGAGAGAGAGAGAGAGAGGAGAGAGAGAGAGAGAGAGAGAGAGAGGCAGTGAGAGAGAGAGAGAGAGAGAGAGAGAGAGAGAGAGAGAGCAGTGAGAGAGAGAGGAGGAGAGAGAGAGAGAGAGAGAGGAGAAGAGAGAGAGAGAGAGAGAGAGAGAGAGAGAGAGAGAGAGGAGGAGAGAGAGAGAGGAGAGAGAGAGAGAGAGAGAGAGAGAGAGAGAGAGAGAGATGGGGGGGGGCACTTATACTGGATTAATCCTTTTATTTAAACATTAAAGGGAACACCACCAAAAACGGCCCAATAATTATTTCTTAAAGGGAAAAAATTACAAATCAACTTGAAACTTACATAAATATTGACATTAAATGTTTCGTTCATTATTCCTTTTCCTCTGATGTCAGTTCTGTTCTTGAAAGGATCTTTTATGTGCTTCTTTTGTTGTGTAGTTTTGTTTGCTGGCTTGTATATATTTTATGTTCTGCTCTTTGTTTTCTAGAAATAAATTTTTTGCAGGATTAAGATGAATAGGCAGTGTTAGGTTTACTATACAGCAAAGTGGAGATGTTCATTGTGTGTGTTTTGCACACTCAGTGAGAACTTTTAGTAAGTGTAAGCTTTTTAAAGATTTCATCATCTAAAGAACATATAAAAAATCTCGGTGTGTAAGGGACGAGGCTGAAGATTGTTGGATGTCTGTGGTCTTCGAGCCCTCGGACGACACTCCATCACTAATCGGCATAATTGTGTCATTGACGTTACTAAATGTTCTCAGAAAAACTTCCAGAAACCACTGCCGGTAAACACAATCCGCCGTGGGATCTGCAGATGCCAACTAAAGTTTTATCATGCAAACAGCCGTTTTCAAGAACGCAAATTCATTTTAACGGCACTAATTTTTATTAATGCAAAATTAATGCGGGGCATTTCTTTTTTACCATTTTTATTAACCCTAGTAAAATGGAAACCTTCATCACAGCACACATTTATTCACGATGTCCTTTCTTTACTGATCAAAAAAATAAACTCCAAAAAAATTTTTAATCAATAAACGTTTTACTGATGCAACATCAAAATCCGCCATGAAAACTGCCGATTGAAATATAAATCAATAAAAAAACAATTAAAAAAAACAACTCACTTACTTGGGAAAGATTTCTTGCAGTTCAGGTCAAAAGCTCAATGTTGTAGTTTACCAGTGAAAATACAGAGTTAAATCCAGAGAACCGCCTTCCTGCTGCACTGAGCCGCCACGAGCCATGACACCACGTGCACCATGTTCAACACATGACTTAGTTTTGTATAATAAACAGATCTTTTCTTCTTCCACACCTTGGCTTTTCCAAAACCTTTGGTAGACGTTAATTATGGCTCCAGAATAACAACAATGATAATAATAATAACAATAATAATAATAATAATAATAATAATATATTTCTGCTCCCAAAGTTTTCTTTAACCAGTGACCTGTAAAACCTTCACTCTGACCTGCAGGGATTGTTGGTTGTCACTGCATGTGGTTTTTGGGTTTTTCTCCTATGGTCATCAGATGTTTTCTTCACCGACCCATTCTGTGTCTGGTTCTTTCTTTTTTAGGATGTTTCAAATTGCTGTAATATTGCTGTCTATACTAAATGCTAAGTTGATGGCTCCGATTTATCTCACCCTTTTCTCAGGTACAAAATTGCTTGTTTATCTACTATAGTAATATACTTTAAACCCTCTTTAATACTCACGATTGCACTAAAATAACCACTGCATATGTTGCACACATTGTTTATTATAGCCTTTATTGCATAGAACCTTTTCATAAACACCGTATACAAGATCTCCTTCATTGTACACATCGTATATAATCGCATTTCCGTGTTCTGTTTATTTCTATTCCTATTGTTCATTCATCTGTTATTTACAGTGAGGTAAATAAGTATTAGCCAGTCTCCAGACCTAAACCCAATAGAGAATCTTTGGAGGGAGCTCAAACTCAGTGTTTCTCAGCGACAGGCCAGAAACCTGACTGATCTAGAGAAGATCTGTGTGGAGGAGTGGGCCAAAATCCCTCCTGCAGTGTGTGCAAACCTGGTGAAAAACTACAGGAAACGTTTGACCTCTGTAATTGCAAACAAAGGCTCCTGTACCAAATATTAACATTGACTTTCTCAGGTGTTCAAATACTTATTTGCAGCTGTATCAAACAAATAAATAGTTTAAAAATCATACATTGTGATTTCTGGATTTTTTTTTTTTAGATTATGTCTCTCACAGTGGACATGCAGCTACGATGACAATTTCAGACCCCTCCATGATTTCTAAGTGGGAGAACTTGCAAAATAGCAGCGTGTTCAAATACTTATTTTCCTCACTGTATATCTATCATATATCACAGCCTTACCAACCTGTACATATGTAAATATTTTACACTGCTTTCAATACACTTCTGCTCAGATGCTAACTGTATTTCTTTGCCTTGTACTATAACTTGTGCAATGACAATAAAGTTGAATCTAATCTAATCTAATCTATAGACAACATCTGCTTCCAGCTGGTCCATGCAATATGTACCAAGATTTCAGGAAACAACACTAAACTTCACCTTTTAAAATATTTTAATTTGAAAAAACAGGAGAAAATTTTTACACACACACACACACACCCACACACACCCACACACCCACACACACACACCCACACACACACCACTGCAGTCACACTAAAGGCATAAAGACTATAACCAGTCATGACAGATCGATGTCTCTTACAACCATCAATCAGCACACACACATTTATTTTTAAAGTCCGTGCAATTTGCTGTATAAAAAAAGAGAGAAAGAAAAGCATTAAGCATCTGTTCCAAAGACTGAATAAATGTACAGAATGATGAAAGTTTTCTACCTGTCCTCTGCTGTTCTGTTTGATGGATAGTACACTTTAAAAGAAAATCCACTTCTTGGAAATGAACCCTGCAGAAGTAGAATATGGAATATAGAATATTTTTTATAATCACTTGTAAAAGTGATTTTATTACTGATGTAATAAAAGTAAAAAATAAGCAGTGATTATATTTGAACAGTTCTGTAATTAGGGAGGAAAATACCGGGTTGATGCAGAGGCAATCAGAGTTGGAGATACTGAAAGGATCATATTTATCAGCAAAGATAACAACATCAGGAACAGGATAAAGACGTAAGGCGTAGTCATACGCCCAGTACACTGGACTGACGTAGAGAGGAAGTGGCGTCAGGTGGCCCTGAGACAAGATGCTTTTTACAAACTGCAGGAAAACAGGAAGAGAAAAAGTTTTTACAGATTCACAATTTAGTTTTTTATTTTAAAACAGAAAATAAAAGAAGTTCAGAGTGCAGGATCAGCCATGATACGGCCCCTGGAGCACAGAGGGTTAAGGGCCTTGCTCAAGGGCCCAAGAGTGGCAGCTTGGCGATACCAGAACTTAAACCCCAACCTTCCAAACAGTAACCAGCACCTTAACCACTGAGTTCCCACTCCCCCAGTTCTCACATATCCCAAGCTTGTTTGGAAGCTGAGGTCGGAGCGCGGAGCCTAAGCACGGGGCCGGGGCCTGAGCCCAGGGCCGGAGCGCGGAGCCTAAGCACGGGGCCTGAGCCCGGGGCCGGAGCGCGGAGCCTAAGCACGGGGCCTTCCCAGGAGAGTGGAGCTCATTATAACAGCACATGGGACTAAATGTGGAATGAGATGCTTAAAAAGCACATAGGAATCTTAAGGTCGCTGTCCACAAACTTTATATTACATTATTGACAACTATAAATAAATACAATCTCTTTCCCAAGTTGTGTTTTGCAGCTGCGTTTGTGCTTCAGTGACGAGGTTTTATTGATTCTGACAGCAGAAGAGACTCACGTGTGTTGGGATGTCAAGGTTGGTACTTGGTAGTCTCAAGCAGTTCCTACACATCTTGTTGACCAGGTCTTCTCGGATCACCACTATCTCCTGACTGCAGTACTGTATCCTGACAGGAAAAACATGAGCTGGAGATAAAGATCAAACATTCTTCAGTAAAAATTGTTAAAAGTGTATTAAAGTTACAGACACTTGTGTACCTGCACGGGTTTGTGGTGAAGACGGAGAAAGGGACTCGCTGTCGAAAGTCTTCTGTGATGTGTTCAGCTAAAGGAGGCCTGGAAAACACCGCCGAGTTTCAGCAACCTCACGCATTCTCTTCATCTGAATGAATGGTGAGTTTCTAAAAACAGCGTGTAAGAAGTAAGATCACTTACCTGGGCAAGATGGAGCTTGGTCCAGGGTCCTCAGGGCCGGGAACAAACACAAAGCGACTGCTGTAGTGGCAGAAAACATTCCATACATTCATCCAGCAATGACCAAACAATGTGTCCATTTATATTTTATAAATACATTTTTAGGAATAAATGCACAGGCCATGACCATCAAACTTTTATACAATAACAGTGCAGGACTGTGGATCATTTCATACACACAGAAAAATATCTTATTTTTATAGAAACATTCAGGTGGTAAAGTAAAAAATTGTGTATTCTAAACATGAACTAAATATATTCATAAATATAATACCTCCAGAAAATATTACAAACAAGGATATATTCCTGCTTTATTGCAACATACAGACATCAACGAATATGTTGGTTTTATTAGAAGTCAAGAAGAAAGAAATAGAAATAACTGGATTAGAGTGATATTTTCAACATTGTGTTTATTTTTATTTGTTTTTCTTTTAGAATTTGCTAAAATGCATCCTAATAAGCATTAATAGTTATAGCAGCATGTCCTATAGACAGATGAGACAAAACTAAAGCTTTTTGGCTCAACACATGACCTGTATTTTCACAAAGTGCAAAAGTGTGAATCGTGGAGGAGGATTGATTATATTTTAGAGCTGCCTCTGGCACCAGAAGTCTTGAATCTGTGCAGAGCAAAATGAAATCTCACATTTACAAAGATGTTCTGCAGTGAAATTATCTTTTTCATGAAGGAGAAGAAATACACACGTCCATGTCTGTAGAACACGTGTTTATTACTGTGTACCGTATTTTTCGGACTATAAGACGCTACTTTTTTCCCACGTTTTGAACCCCGCGGCTTAAACAACGAAGCGGCTTATTTATGCATTTTTCCTGGGTTTTTCCCGGTTTTACAAACTTCAAGCCAAAAAACTGAACCCCAGAACATTAGACCAATGAAATTTCCGAACGGAAATGAAAAAACGCACCTCACCCGTGTTCTGAGCTGCACGCCATCGGGAAAAAAAATCTTTTTTTTTTTTTAAACACACGACGATGCCAAAAGATAAACTCCAGAGAGAAATAATTGTGAAAGGAAGGAGGAAGACAGTGAACAATGACTTTTTTGGTGGGCTACTGTTTAGATACAAGCCGTTGTAACGTGTTGAGTCTGGGTGAAGGGAAGCTCACTAACTCCAGTTACAACAGAAATCATATAATCACAGACAGGTTTCCAAAACTCCTGCTTTTTTATTTTTCCCTGCAACAGCGTTAAGGGTTAGTCAAAGAAACTTAAAAATGAGCATCAGAAAATAATAAGGACATATTCCTCGGTCTTGGACACACGCAGTAATAGCGGAAAGCCAGGCTATTCCCAAAATGCTGCTCTGCTCTTACAGGAGCCACAACATATTTCACCCGTTACACCGTGTAACAGACACTGTCTCTCATTAAAGCCTGTGTAAAGTTTATTAGTTTCAGTGTAGACAGGTAAGCCTGCGGCTTATAGACAGGTGCGGCTTATTTATGTTCAAAATAAAAATCTTTGTAAAATTCAGTGGGTGCGGCTTATATAAGGGTGCGTTTTATAGTCGGGAAATTACGGTACATAATTATTCAGCAGTTTATGATTTTATGCTGTGAGGAAGCTCCAAACTTTTTGTTCAAAATAATTATTTAAAACAGTGAGATTTATCTCCCTCAAGAGATAAAAACGTCTCTGATGTCGGCCTGCAAAATTATTATTAAGCAATTAGTTTATAGAAAATTATTATTTGTTCATAATAATTTTATTTTTATGTCTCTTTAAAGTATTCAGTGACCGGTTTAATCACCCTGATTTTCAATGACTTTCATGAGTCGACCTTATATAGAATTAATCAGTGTGTTGATTTGTTCTTCATCAACTGTAGCTGAAGCTTCCCAGATGCTCTTCAAAAATATGTATAGTTTTTCCCTCACTGCAGGTTTTAGGCTTGAGAAGTGAACACGGTAACCAGGCTGAACAGTGGAGCACTTCTGGCTGCATGTAATGGCGCATTGTCATGCATAAAGATCTTGGACTTCTTGAATGCTGCTGACTTCTTCTTTTGCCAGTGTTTGGAGAAAGTGTCTTTCAGAATGTGGCAGTAGTTTTGGGACCAAATTTTCAGTCCAAACCCAAAAACGCGCTCATCAACAATAACAGCAGCCCACACCATCACCTCACCTCCACCTGCTGTCTCCTACCTGAAATAGAGCCTCCATGGGCTCATCTTTCAGGTCCATCAAGAGTTTACTCTCATTTCATTTGTCCACAAAACCTGTGAAAAATCAGACATGCATTCCTTGGCCCAAAGCCGACACTTCTGCTTGTGTTTTTTAAGTAGTTATTGTAGCAAATTCTCTAAGAACCTTAAACATGGAGGCTTTTTCTTCTCAATATGGTCTTTGTGACCCTGGAGACGAGCCCTAACAGATCATTTGATTGTTTGATTGTCACTTCAATAAATCGGAAATTTCCAGAGTACTGCATTTTTCTAAAAAACATTTTGTAATTTTTAACTTTTTAATGTCAAATCTCTTTTTTTTGCCCACCGACATTTAAAGTGTTTACCACTTTAAACCACACCTTCCTTCAGCCACAATTACTCATCACCTGAACATGCTTATAATCAGTAACTGTTCAAATTTAAGTGGTTTCAAGCAATACAAATAAAATAATGAATGAACAACCCAATGAAAGAGTATTTCAATGCTTTCAGAATAAAAAAAATAAACTGAAACATATCTAAAACGAAGTACATGAAGAGAAGATGCACATAAAATATTACAAACGAGCAACAATAGACAAAATACTTAAAAGGTACTTGAGATGGCAGCAAGCTGAAGGCAGTGACCAGAGAGCATCCTACCTGCTGTGGATGTTGGGATGCTCACAGATTAAATCAGCAAGGGCTTTCAAAGACTCTGCGGGAAAAAAAGACTCTATTAGGACATAAAGCAAAAAAAAAAAACACTGAGTTTCCATTTCACAAAGTTTCTCACCTTTAAGTGACTTGATCTGATTTTTCCCATACGGGGCAGAGGAGAAGTTCCCACAGAAAATGAAGCAGGTGGGAGGCATTGCTGAATAGCCTGTAAAAAGCAAACAAGATCTTTAGATTAGTACTGAATTTAAGCAAAAGCAAAAAAAAAAAAAACCTGAAATTTGTGCAGGTTTTGTACAATCAGAAAAACATCGAAAAAAGCATGAAACCTGAAAACATGGTCTGGATCTTCTCCAGGACCTCCACACTGTCCAGCCACAAGTCAGAAATAATTACAAACATAGCATCCTCATTCTCCTCCTCAAGCTGCTTCAGCTTGGCAGAGGCTTTCACTGCGATGGTGGATGGACCACCAAAGAAATTGACATGACCATAATATGCCCTGAAATAGAAAAGATTCTATTTACTGAAGTAGAGAATTTGATCACCATGTTCACGTCGAGGCTGAAAATCGATGAATAATAATTCAATGGCTTACGTGTGGCATATACTGTAGAATGACTGTAACTTATCTAACTGTTTTTTTCGTTATCAATTATATAATATTATCTACTATCTGGCCAAAGATTTGTGGACTCCTGAGCAGAGTGTTCACCTGGTAGTGGAAGAAGGCTCAATTGGTGGAAACCCAAAAGCACTGACATGAAAGACTGAGTCTTCATACCACCCTGTAGGAGACACGACATGAAAAACATTCCTTTATTGGTTAGTTACATGTAAGCATTTAAAACAAACCCTACACAGTTACAGTCTAAACATCAGTTAGTCACAGTGTGAGGAGTCTGATGACAGGACAGTGGTCACCTTCAGCCAAGACGAAGCTCGACTCCGTGTACAGCCCACTGTGAAACTGGTGAGAAACCAGGAAGTGAAGGAACAAAATGTTTTGGATCCAGTAAATGACAAAGCTGGTCAATTTATTAAAATCAGTGTAAAGATATTAATAGTTGTGGAGTGAACGTAATGTTTATCCACCAATACAGTAAGTTTCTTCAGTTCATTCAACTGGTGCAAAGACATTAGTTATTAGAATTAATAATGCTATGAGTGAAACACCATAGGATGAAGACGAGGTATGAATTCATCTCTAACTTTCACAAAGAAGGCTGGAGATAAAGAGCATGTCTACTGAAGCTGCCTGAGATTTTTCAGATGTTTTCTACTGGTCTATTCTGGCATTTCTGTTCTTGACAGTGAAATGCTGAGCACAGTGAGAGAGTTCTTTACGTTTCTAGATGTTGTGCAGTAGTTGTTCTTTATTGATCAAATAATTCTTCTATTTTAGTTGTCTTTCGTGGTCTTTCAGACCGTTTAGTGTTGCTGAGTGCCTGCTTGCCAGTGCTAACTGTTTATTTCAACTTCTTTTACTGCTCTGACGTACCTACCGTGACATACCGTGTCTGGTCTGGGAGTTTTTTTTTTAGCCTATTAATGACAAGTGAAGGTGGCCATTAGGCTGAAAGGCTGAAAATTAATAGGCAGGTACCAAATGCAAATTCAGCACTTGGAATCAACTCCAGATTTTTTTCTTTCTTTTATGGAATGAAGTAAGGAGGAACCAGGCCAGGCCCCATCCGGTCGATAAAGTCCAGTGTCTGGTTACTTGGGATTAATTAAGCTATATTGCAGCTAAATTCTTTTTTTTTTTTCAATAGCATTAAAAGGATATTGCTTTTGAAAGGTTTAACTGCACAGAGCCAGTCAGGTCTTCCAGAAAAAACTTGCCCTAAGAGAGAAAACAGAATCAACACACTGTACATTTTACAAGTTCTGTACATTTTAAATCATTTTTAAAACAGGGTTTTTATTTCTACAGACAGCATCATATAGTGGAAAACACAGACCTCTTTAAGCTGTGTGATCATGCCAAGGACAATGACTTCACCCAGTTTTACAGTGCTTCCTAAAAGAGCCTCCACTGTCTTTAACTACATGGAAAACCAAAACCAGATTAAAAGTGTAATGAAATACAGAAATATGATTAAACTGTAAAAACAAGAAAATAAATCAAAACGAAACAGCTTCTAGTGCAGTCACAAATCCAGCAGTGTTACTTTACCTGGAACTTATTTCTCCCTTCTTCTGCAACTACACCGACCACTGGTGGAGTAAAAAGTTCATGTCTGTGTATCCGCTTAGAGACACAAAAAATAAAAATAAAAACTATGGACTTGGCCATAAATTGAAACAAATAAACTTAAAAATAATAAAATAAGAAGAAGAACAAGAAAATATACATTCCTAAAATAGTTTAGGTTCAGAATCATGGTGAAAAGGAAAGTGATGAATTGCATCCACTAGACTTATATTCATTTAGTGCAAAAAAATAAAATACAATTTTTTTTTTTTTTTGCCAGAGTACATGAGGGTGCAGTGCTAAAATCAGCTTTACAGCCAGAAACAATATTGATTTTACTGAGATTTATCTACTTACTGTATTTCTAATGTTAAATTACTTTCATTCTATTTCTTCAGTAACTCCATGTGTTGGTGTAATATGTAAATGAGTGATGATGAACAGAACAATGCTCTTTAAAATCACTGTGTAATTATCATGGTCAATAGCCGTATGCTTAATTTACTGTCTGCCATCCAATAATAAGCCTATTCACATTTTTGTGAATTAATTAATCTTATTAATATTGCAATTAGATCACAAAAAATATACACTTATACACAATACACAAACATACATTTCAAAAATTCCAAATTTGGCCGTATGAAGGCTTTTTCATCATGCATGTTTTTATTTGTTCTGTGAGGGGCTCGTGTTTAAGAGTACCTGCTGTAGGATGGTATAACGTTCCCTGAACAGCTCTGCCTTGTCCCTCGCTTGGCCACAAACACTAGGGACAGGATGACTGGTCATGCTGATGCTGTTTGAGTAGAAAAACAATCAGCATGCTGCATCACAGTTCACCAATAAACAATAATAAACAGCTACAACCCAAAAACAGATTCAGTATGAAGTAAACCAGTGTAGTGCATTTATTAGTTGCTTACGGGACAAATTTCTTCCTTTCTGTGCTGTAGATAAACCGAGGCACATCAAACGCTCCAATGATGTTAAAAACATTGTCTCTAGAAACGACAGAAAACTGAGTCGATGTTCTCAGTGCAAGAAGTCAAGAAAAAGTGCAACATGACATCTGAGTTCTTACATGGTTTCATCACATGACTGACTGCAGTCCTGCACAGCAGCTTCAGCTACCGAGAGCTCAACCATACTGGAGGACACTGTGAGAGAAACAGGATGGATCAAGCCTGGATTATTGGTTTACTTCTTCACTGTTACAGCTGTGAGCTGCTGATTCTTTCAGCAGGTTCTTACATGGTTGTTTTTCAACTCCATCCAGAATTCGCTCAATCACATCCTCCAGCTCCACTTCACTGACAGACTCCAAAACCTCCACCAGATATCTGCTGGCTTCACTGTGAAGAACATCAGATTACACAGTCATGTGAAAAAGAAAGTACACCCTCTTTGAGTTCCACAGTTTTGTGTATTAGGACATAATAAAAATCATCTGTTCCAGGCCATGAACTCCTTCTGTACACCAAAGTCTTCTAAAGCCAAACGTGTCCTTCTGCCTGAAGGCTAAATCTCAGCAGAAACCGGGCCGTGAACAGAATCGATGTTTTACTAGATTCTGATTTATATCAAATAAATTATTAAAATATATATATATATATTAGTGTAATACGGCATGTTGCTGTTCCTCTGAGCTTTTATTATTCTGGTTTTAGAGCAAATAAATTTACTGTCCCGACACACAGAACCACAGACTTCAGAGGGTGCACTTTCTTTTTCACACGACTTCGGATTTATTTCATCAGTGTTCTAAACTCTAAACACTAAAATCTGAATCTAAATGTCTGTCTGTCACTCTGAGGTAAATAAAGTAGAAACACACGGTCTCAGTAAAAATCCTCGCATCTTGAAGCCGCTCGTTACTTTTGATTTAAGTCTCCGGGAATCCATTTTTCATCCACTGGCGCCAAACCTCCACTTCCGCATCTGTGTTCATCACTTCCTGTAATAAAATAAAAGACAACCACAATGTGTTTCAAAATAAAAGGCCTATAGCGTTAACGTTACAAGAGATCGATTAGATTTATTTAAAATATTGTATGTGTGTATATATATATATATATATATATATATATACACACACACATACACCAACTACCTGCATGTCTTAACCACATCCATAAACCTTCTCCTTGGTCTTCCTCTTTTCCTCCTTCCTGATGTCTCCATCCTCAGCATTCTCCTACTGATATACCCCATGTTCCTCCTCTGCACATGTCCAAACCATCTCAATCTCACCTCCCTCACCTTGTCTCCAAAACGTCCTACATGCACTGTCCCTCTAATAAACTCATTTCTAATCCTGTCCATCGTCGTCACTCCCAACGAACATCTCAACATCTTCAGCTCTGCTACCTCCAGCTCCACCTCCTGTCTTTTACTCAATGCCACTGTCTCTAAACCATACAACATTGCGCACACACACATATATGTATATATATTTTTTCTAATGATTAAATTCTAATATTTGTTCCATTTAATTGTATTAATTTATTCCCAACAGTTTATTCTCTTCATTTCGTAGTGTTTCTCTCGGCTGAAAGTGTATGTATGTTAGATTTTTTTGGTTCAATCAGATTTTAGCCTCTATGTGCTGCCATGTCAATCTAATCTGCCCAGAGCCTTCAGAATCAGTACTGCTGGTGTTTTTACCGTAGTCTCTATTAGCAATAGCTCTGTTTCTTTAACCAATCAGAATTCAGATTCACCTCACAGAATAGTGTCAGCATTTTTCCGTCCTCTGATTGGTTGGTCAGAGGGAAATTCTTAAAGCCAAGTTCGACTGGTAAACACGTGTGTAGCTCTGCACACATTAATACATCTGAGTTAGACTTGTTTATGCCTACAGGTCTTAACTGGGTTTCCTGTTATAGTGCGCATGCGCACTACGCCAACGAACTTATGCGTCTCTGAATTCTGGAGGCGATAATTTCTGACAAGTTACACAATGTTTAACTTATCGTTATAAAACCAAACAAAACGCGCGAGGGTGTGAGTTTAATAATACAGGACAGATGGGCAGAATGCCGCCTCTGAGCATGCGCGGAAAACTGTGGTAAAGCAAACACGTGTGTGTGTACACACGTGACTTCCACCTCCGAAAGGACACCAGGTTTCCATGGTAACATAAACACTGAGTCGCTGCACTGAACGACACCGTGTTTTTTTCTTTCTTAACATTCTGAGCAGAAACCTGAGCTAAAACTGTAGTTTCGGGATTTTTTCAACATCATCGTGCAGGATATCGATTTATTGTAAGTGCCATTTTGACGTTTTCTTAATATTTGTGGTTGTCGTTAACCCAGCTGGCTGTTTCTGTGCAAAACTTTAACTATGGCTTTTGGGAGAAAATTAGAAGAACTGAACATGACGACAGAAGAAATAAATCGTTTCAGTAAAGCCATGAAGGACAAGAAGTTTTCTGAATTGCTCCACGAGTACGCCCAAGAAATATCAAACCCTGAGAACAAGAAGAAGTACGAGGAGGAAATTACACAGCTGGAGCAAGAGAGGGGCATGGAGGTCAAATTTATTCATCCTAATGCCCACCATGTGCTGAAGACCAGTGTGAATGGGAAAGAGAAGTGTTTCATTAATATCTGCTCAAATAACCTAATCAGCAAGCCGACATGTGAAGCCAGAAGGAATGAAACGGGCCGGGCCGGGCAGTACTGGTCACTGCCATACAGTTTAACACCTGGCAGGCCTCATACAGATGGCAAGGGCAATAAGTGCATGATATATGACGTCGTATTTCATCCAGACACACTTTACATGGCAAGTAAGAATGCAAGATTCATGAAACTTGTCAATGACACTGCAACACAAGGAGTGGAAGATGCCTTTAATGTCACAACAGACAAAACCAATACACTACTGAAAAAAACCCGATACAAAGGTGTGCCTCAGGCAGCTGTAATACGGAAACCCATCCCTGGTCAGCCCAAGAATGAAGAATCTTCTGCTCACCATGAAGCTTTCCCTATACTTTACCCAGACACCATGCCAACCAAAGACTTCAAAAGTCTCTCATCTTCTCAAACCCAAACAACTACCAAACAAAGTTCTTCACTGCCAATACAACCACACTACACTATTAAATACAGATCACTGGTGGATCTACAGGACTACAGATGCTCCAGAGACTCGGCTCCAAAGACACGGCCAAAAGAGATTGTCATTAGCTTATATTTACCACTTCTAAAATCAGCAGTAGATGTTGACCTAAACGTGATGGACAGAAAGCTGACTTTAGAGTCCCAAAAGCCAGACTACAAGCTGGAGCTACATTTGTCGTATCCTGTGGATGATAACAAAGGAGTAGCCCAATTCAACACGACTACAAAACAACTTACCGTAACGTTACCTGTACAGCCGGCTGAAAACCCTGCTGAGGTTCATGTTGAGAACATTAAGCCTGAACCTGAAGATAGAGATGTGTTGGAGAGTTCAGACAAAGCAAATAAAGAAATGCTCAAAGATGAACCAAGTGAGCTGAACATCTCAGATTCTAGTTGTGAAGCACAGCCTCAGGAAAAAGGAAAAGATGATGATAAGCTTTTCTACTCCGATGAGATACAAAATTGTAAAATTGACTCTTTGGAATCCAAATTAAATGGTTTACATTTGGCCAAAGCAGATGAAACACTGACTTATCAAATAAACACCGAGACACACAGAACATCAGAGAACGTAATGAATGTGCCCAAAAAGGGTTTCCTTCTTAATGCATGTACTCAAAAGACGTCTTTAGAGTTTCATGCTAATAAAGAAGCTGAAAATAACCAAGACAAGGTAAGAGATATTAGATTTATTAAAAACCATCTTCAGCTTCATGTATAATAATAATAATAATAATAAACTGTGATCTGGAAAGTCTGTTTAAATACTTGTCCACTGAACATATTGTGGATGTTTTATCTGGTGTGTTTTTATAGCATGTTAGTTTTGAGTTCCACACTTGAGTTCATCTGTTTAAGCCATTAATATTGGACTCAAAATGACTAACACATGTGGCTTCTACTTGACTGGAATAAAAACTTGCTGCTACACCAGTTCTTTGTATCTTTTGAAGAACACTGGATGTCTGTCATAAACATTATAACTATTACCTCTGACCTACATGTTTTACAGGAGAACCTTCCCTCAGGTACAAAATCAAACCAACCTTCTTACATGGAATCTTCTGAAACATGTGAAAATTGCACACTTGAAATCCCTGTGGTGGAATTACAAACGAAACAGGCTGCATCGCAATTAGAAGAAACATTACATGATGTTCAAAATACTCCTGCCGACCCGTCCAGTTGGGTAACCGGAAGATCTGAGGTGCAGCCATCAGCCATCAGCGATGGACCAAACCAGCTGAATTCTCCATTAGACAAAGACACTAGAAAGACTTCATGCAGAGCCGAAGAGATGTTAGCATCGTCTGAGCAGAAAAGCTCTTCCAAACTCATTTCAACACGAGTGGCACAGAATGAGAAAGTGGGTGATGTTGATTCTTCCAAACAGAACAAAGCAGATTTTAGTATTTCTACCTCTCCTGACATTCTTCGAGAGAAAAACCCTGAAGATGGTAGTGAGGTTATTATTTCTGACCATACCACTTCTGCTGCCCTCTGTTTCCAGAACTCTCTATGGTTTGAGCTTGAATAACAACATGATTCACTTAACGTTTATTTATGGCCCAAATCTTTCCTCAGGATCTTCTCACCCTGTGTTATAGTGATTAATTCTTCTTCTTCTCGCCGCAGCAGATCGTCCTGTTATAGTGATTCATTACAGGATAATATTCGGACCTTAAACAGCTGTGGTCACTGGAACATCAAACTGCTTGAAGATGGTCTTTTAACCTTTACCTTTAACATGCTTGTCCATTATTTTCTGTCTGACCTTCTCAGAAACCCTGCCTTTCTCCAGGACTTTTCTTTTAAAGATAATTAGACAATGCGTTTGAAACCAGAGTGTAATCCAGTTATTTATATTTCTTTTTTGAGTAAACACATTTTTCTTTGTTTTATTATTTTAAAATATTCAGTTAAATCAAATGTGAAAAGCAAAATCAGATTTGTAGTAAATATGGAATAAACAATGATGGACACCAATAGCTGATAAACAGAGCAGACTTACTCACAAAGTGGTGATGACATCATGAAATGATCGTTTGTTCAGTTCTTATTAAATAAGTGTTTCAGGACTTAAAAATGGGAGGTGGTAGCTCAGTGGTTAAGGCATTGGGCTTTGGATCAGAAGATCACAGGTTCAATTCCCACCACCACTAAGCTGCCACTGCTGGGCCCTTGAGCAAAACCCTAAAAAACCCTCCCCTGCTCAGTTGTAAGTCGCTCTGGATAAGGGCGTCTGCCAAATGTAGCAAATGTAAATGTAAAAATAATAAAGATTCAAAAGTGTTCATTTATTTGATAATCCACAAAAATCCATAAAACATGAAAAGAGTCAGACACAAAACTATAGACAATTAAAGAACTTATAACACAACGTTGTTTTGCGGAACATGAAACTGCCTTTAAAAAATCTCTGGCATTTGTTTGTTTGTATCTCCAACAGAACAAAAACATGTCAAAGCCAAACTACAGATTTTCCATCTCAAGAAAACTGTAATAAATAAAATATGGCCATGAGATGTTTCCTGTTGGTCAAACATGGATTATGACTGCTATAGCAGTAACACACACACACACACACACACACACACACACACACACTTCTCAGCTCAGGCCTCTCTGCACACAGCTGTCCAGAAACTGGCAGTAACACGTGAGGGAGCAGAAATGGCGCTGAATTGGAGCCTCTGTACCGCCCATGTCATCCACTAACACCACAGTGTGAGACACCAGGTGCAGGTTCATGCTACCGGCCGTCTGTACATACGAGCGAACGCAGGTGCAGCCACAGCTGCACACCTTTGCAAGTTCCATGTCTCCACAAAGGTGAAAGGGAATAAGATGAGGTGCATAAGGAATTCTATTGCAAAAAAAAAAAAAAAAAAACAGTAAAGAAGTAATTACTTTATAGAAGGTTTAAAATTCAACTAAATCTGTTTCATTCTGTGTAAAATAAACGATAACAAATTCCTCAAGTGCATGAAGTTTTCTCCATGATTTTCACAATAAAACTGAAGCGAATGTGTTCCTGTGATTTCATCATCATGCATCAATCTGTATGTTTAAATAATCACACATTAGTCTCAGACTGATATCGGAATAAAAATAAAGACTTTTAAGGAGTTATGAAAAACGAAGAACTAATGTTCACGGTCCATGCGTCCGACGCACCTGAAAAACGTACCTGGAGTTGAGCACAGCTCGGGAGGCCAGCTCCTCCAGGCTGAGAGGTAACGTGAGCTGAATGCTGTGATCAAGAGGATTGGGTTGAGTGAAGGGGTTCCCAAACAGGTCCAGGTTCTCCAGTGACAGTTTGCGAAAGTCTCCGGGCAGCACGGTGAGTTTATTGTGGGCAGCTGAAAGGAACCGCATCTTCGTGAGCTGGCCGATGTGAAAGGGCAGTTGTACCAGCTCATTTTCATCCAGTTTGAGACTAACAAGTTCACGCAACTTGCAAAAGCAAGCAGGCAGCAGCTTCAGGCCGTTTTGACTCAGGTCCAGATGCTGCAGAGATTTCTGGAGACTGGAGAGGCACAGGGCTACACTGAAGCTCTCTAAGCGGTTGTTGCGGAGAATTAGTTCTGTCAGGAAGTGAAGGTCACCAATGGTGTCTGGGAGCTTCTTGATGTGGTTATTGCTGAGGTCAAGCGCTCGCAGTGATTTTAAAGACAGCATGCGCATGTCCACCCTGGAGAGCTTACAATAAGACACTTGCAGCTGCTCCAGAGAGTAGGGGAAGCTGGATGTAAGGGGATAGTCCTTCTTAGACGTAATGATGAGCTTCTTTTTGGGTTTTTCCACATCTCTGGCACGAACAGGGGTTAGTGTGGAGAGGGAAAGACCATCTCGAATAGTTCCTCTGTGTGCAAGTCGAGCAGCTGAGAGGAAGTTTTTCAGGCTGGAAGTGTCTGCCTAAAGTAGTAAACAAAAGTGGAAAAGTGCTTCATAAATTCACTATAATTTCACATTCCCTGGTCTGAAACTGTGTTTATTCATAACACCATGAGAAACAATCTGTAGAACAGCTGCAGTTTATAATAATCCATTTTACTGGTGTGGATGCTCGAAAAAGGTCTGTGAATTTCTATCAAACAGAACAAATGGCTCCTACGTTAGAATTTGTTGGTTAAAGAATGTTCTGATGGGGACCCACATGGGACCCTTTAGAAGCTGTTAATTATGCTAAATAAACTCCTCAGCATTCGTCTGATCTGATCTGATCTGATCTCTTTCACCATGATAACTTACAGAAAACAGTCAAAACAGACATTTTGTACATTTTGCGATTAGACATTGAGTCCCTGCCTAGACGGTTTATATTAGTGATCATTTCACAGATGATTAGTGCACAGCTTTTCCAAATGTCCATCCTTTTTTCAATTTGAGAAATCTACATGACATTCTTTAAAAATATTTCAGAAAAATAAATGTGCTCCTCTTCGAATTATATACATTTTTAAATGCTTTTTAGATGTTCATCCATTAATAAATATTATATTTACTGTATAAGCAATTTGATTTAGTTCAGTGTGAAAGCACTTAAAGCACTTTTGTACGTCGCTCTGGATAAGGGCGTCTGCTAAATGCCGTAAATGTAAAGAGGCAGATGGGTCACATTTACCCGTGAGCGACGCATCCATCGTCACTACTTTTCTCAGGGAAACAGCTCCCAGCGGGGTTCCCGATTCCAGAAAAGTGCGACTTCTCCAGGGATGGAGAGCGCGTAAGCACAGTGATGACACTATCACTTTGCGATTAAGGCGGCGCTTCGGACATAAGCGCTGCGCCGTAACCCAGCACTGAAACTCTCTCATTCGCAACAGTCCCAACGGTATGACAGACGCTGCCGAAGCCATCAACCCCAGCAGGCGTAAACAGAGTCTGAATGGAACTTTCCTTCCTCTCTGAAAAAGAGAGAGACAACTGCGAATCGACCTGATGCGCTCTTCTGATAGAAAAGCCTGATACAGGTCTGAGTTCAATCTGAGACCCAGGTAGATTATTTCCTGTGTGGGCACCAAGCAGCTCTTTGTCTCGTTTATCCTGAAACCCAAGCCAGTCAGGTGAGACAGAAGCACACTCGTATCCATCTCTGCTTGCTGCTGTGACGGAGCGCAGAGGAGAAGATCGTCCAAATACGCTGACACTCTGAGACCCGATGCTCTCAGCGGTGACAGTGCAGCTTCGACACATTTGGTAAAGATCCGCGGAGCTAGAGCTAGCCCGAACGAAACCGTCAAATATTCGCATGTTTAGGGTTAGGGTGTCAGGGTTAGGATTATATCAGGATCAGTGTTAGTGTTATATCAGGATCAGTGTTAGTGTTATATCAGGATCAGTGTTAGTGTTATATCAGGATCAGTGTTAGGGTTCTATCAGGATCAGTGTTAGGGTTCTATCAGGATCAGTGTTAGGGTTCTATCAGGATCAGGGTTAGGGTTATATCAGGATCAGGGTTAGGGTTATATCAGGGTTAGGGTTAGATCAGGATCAGGGTTAGGGTTATATCAGGATCAGGGTTAGGTTTATATCAGGGTTAGGGTTAGATCAGGATCAGGGTTAGGTTTATATCAGGGTTAGGGTTCTATCAGGATCAGTGTTAGTGTTAGGGTTCTATCAGTGTTAGGGTTCCATCAGGATCAGTGTTAGGGTTCCATCAGGATCAGTGTTAGGGTTCCATCAGGATCAGTGTTAGGGTTCCATCAGGAACAGTGTTAGGGATATATCAGGATCAGGGTTATATCAGGATCAGGGTTAGGGTTATATCAGGATCAGGGTTAGGGTTATATCAGTATCAGGGTTAGGTTTATATCAGGATCAGGGTTAGGTTTATATCAGGGTTAGGGTTATATCAGGATCAGGGTTAGGGTTATATCAGGATCAGGGTTAGGTTTATATCAGGGTTAGGGTTATATCAGGATCAGGGTTAGGGTTATATCAGGATCAGGGTTAGGTTTATATCAGGGTTAGGGTTATATCAGGATCAGGGTTAGGGTTATATCAGGATCAGGGTTAGGTTTATATCAGGGTTAGGGTTATATCAGGATCAGGGTTAGGGTTATATCAGGATCAGGGTTAGGTTTATATCAGGATCAGGGTTAGGGTTAGATCAGGATCAGGGTTAGGTTTATATCAGGATCAGGGTTAGGTTTATATCAGGATCAGGGTTAGGGTTAGATCAGGATCAGGGTTAGGGTTAGATCAGGATCAGGGTTAGGGTTATATCAGGATCAGGGTTAGGTTTATATCAGGATCAGGGTTAGGGTTAGATCAGGATCAGGGTTAGGGTTAGATCAGGATCAGGGTTAGGGTTAGATCAGGATCAGGGTTAGGGTTCTATCAGGATCAGGGTTAGGGTTAGATCAGGATCAGGGTTAGGGTTATATCAGGATCAGGGTTAGGGTTAGATCAGGATCAGGGTTAGGGTTATATCAGGATCAGGGTTAGGTTTATATCAGGATCAGGGTTAGGTTTATATCAGGATCAGGGTTAGGGTTAGATCAGGATCAGGGTTAGGGTTATATCAGGATCAGGGTTAGGTTTATATCAGGATCAGGGTTAGGTTTATATCAGGATCAGGGTTAGGGTTAGATCAGGATCAGGGTTAGGGTTAGATCAGGAT
Source organism: Silurus lanzhouensis (assembly GCA_039877035.1). NCBI lineage: Eukaryota > Metazoa > Chordata > Actinopteri > Siluriformes > Siluridae > Silurus > Silurus lanzhouensis. The sequence goes on from JBCEWE010000275.1 coordinate 36,031, forward strand.
CAGGGTTAGGGTTAGATCAGGATCAGGGTTAGGGTTAGATCAGGATCAGGGTTAGATCAGGATCAGGGTTAGGGTTAGATCAGGATCAGGGTTAGGGTTATATCAGGATCAGGGTTAGGGTTAGATCAGGATCAGGGTTAGGGTTAGATCAGGATCAGGGTTAGGGTTATATCAGGATCAGGGTTAGGTTTATATCAGGATCAGGGTTAGGTTTATATCAGGATCAGGGTTAGGGTTAGATCAGGATCAGGGTTAGGGTTAGATCAGGATCAGGGTTAGGGTTAGATCAGGATCAGGGTTAGGGTTAGATCAGGATCAGGGTTAGGGTTAGATCAGGATCAGGGTTAGGGTTAGATCAGGATCAGGGTTAGGGTTAGATCAGGATCAGGGTTAGGGTTAGATCAGGGTTAGGATTATATCAGTGGGGGAGACAGTGGGCTGCAGGAAAAACTAAAAGGAGGAATTTAGACCAGTCAGGGGACCAGAGTGTGTGTTTCACCTCCGAAAGAGGAGACTGAAGAGAAAAATACCCAAAATTTATCCCTAAACCAAGAAAAGCTGAACATCTGATCCATTATCTCCTGTTTATCTTTAGATCTTAAACCCAAGTTTCTTCAGTGTAGACCAAAAACCAAATTTGCTGTGCCATTCCAATACTTTAGGAGGGGCTGAAACTTCATGATGAGTTTGAGATAGATCATTAAATGGATGGTGTTACCTTGCTCATGCAGATGTCCACCATGGGTTCTTTAAGTCGTACAGTGGCTTTCCCCTCTTCTACAAAGCATGTGAAAAACTTCTCTATGTTCTCCTTCAGCTGTAAGTGCAGAACACAACAAAGCCGAGAAGTCAGTGGCATTTTATCTATAAAACCAGCACCTTCTGACCAAACTAAACTTCCACACTGTTGTATAAAATCTCATTTTTCTATAAAAGCATCTGTAACTTCAACCTTTCATTCAATTCACACTGTTTTTCACACCTTATTGTTAGTGCTGTCTGTGGTGGAAGATCTCACGAAGTAATAAATAAAACATTCCATTTCCACACATGGTGAGATTTCTAAAAGGAGTGACCACCGTCAGCGCTTTAGAACCCTGAGGACTTCAGCTCAAGAGGAATAAAATACTCCGTTGTTATCTACAGATCAGATCAGCAGCTCCACCCACATGGGGTTTAACCATCATTTAACTGAGTGATTTATCAGTGTGTAAAATAAATACAATGTGGACGTGTGAGCATACGATGTGCTCTTTAAACGTCCCAGTCCACGTTTAGTCCCATTTACTGTTATAATGAGCTCCACTCTTCTGGGAAGATGTTCACCTAAATGTTGGAGTGTGGTTTGTGGAGATTCATTCAGCTACAAGGGCATTAATAAAGTCAGGTAGTGATGGAGGTGAGAAGGTGAGGAGGTTCCTGGGGTGCAGTCAGTGTTCACATTCATCCCAAAGGTGTTCAATATGGTTGTAGCTCTATAGCAAGATAGCAAGAGATCTTCCACTCTAACCCATAGAAAGCAGATCTTCATGGAGCTAGATTTGTGTACAGGGGCATTGTCATGCTGGATCAGGTTTTGGGTCTCCTAGTTCAAGTGAAGAAGAAATCTCATTCTCCTGCATCCAAAGACGTCCAATACACCATTTTAACAGCCATTTGTTCATGTAAGGAAGTGACGTCTTTTGTCCTTCTGGTTAATTACTGCACACATTCAGAACATTGGTGAAAAACACTATACACAGTGACACTGCAACAGTTTAATTATTCCTGCGATTAAAAATGTCAAATTCAAAAGAAGGACCATGTTGTTCATGATCTCAGAATAGAAACCAGTTTACTGTGGAAATCAAACGTTTACATTTCTGAAGAATAAAAACAATGTGACATCTGGATTCCAGCAGTGAAGACAGAAGGCTGGATACTAACAGCTCAGAGATCTCTACCCTAACCCTAACCCTGACCCTGACCCTAACCCTGTTTACTGTTACCAAAACCAACATCACGTGATCAATTAGAATTTCATTAGAATTAGATTAAAGAAATTAAATAAAACACACATTAGGCAGCATTGTATTGCACCTTCTTGCTTATTCGTGACCACACACAGGGTTCAGATGGAGCATTCAAACCCGCAGTATCATCACAACGCCTGTATTATTGTTTACACAATTGTGTTTTCGACTTTGTGTAACGGTTTGGGGAAGAAACACACCAGGGTGGAAATAATACTTTTGGCCAGATGATGTAGAAATACAAATTGACCATACTGGTTCTGTAATGTTCTTCCAAAAGGAAAACACTTGCCTTGTACTTGGACCCAGTCCTGTCTTTTGCAGTACAGATGAGCAGATAGACACTGGGTATCTGAGTCTTCTGGTCCACATGTCTCCCGATGGACAGCACGGCCCTGGAGCCTCTACCTCGGTTCCTCAGCCCGAATGTGGGCAGCATCCGATTCACAACCTCCACATCACACTGCAGCTTCATACCCGAACCCAGAAGAAGCTGCTCCGATGTGCTGATCTTCACCTTCTGTACAGTAACAACACTAAAGTTTTCTGCTGCGCGGAATCATAAATAACCTGTTATTGTTTAGTAAACAGCCAACATGGCCGCCTCCACTGAGGGACCGGCCTGGGGTGCTAGCAGGAATATATTAGCTCCTTATAGGATATAAACAACTTCCGGCAAAAAAAAACAACAACAAATAAATAAAGAAAACCGGCTGCAGATGAAACCCTACGGTATGAAATCAGACTCGCAGCTGCTTCTCCGCGGCTCTGAAGACAACTCTCCCGCGCTCAACACAGTTGATTTGCGCATGCGCATGACTGCTTCGCTGCGCGTATGGAATTACCGTAGTGTACAGTAAAGAAGAACAGCATAGAGAACCTTTACTTATCACGTAGATTACAGCACCGTGAAATTCCTTTTCTTCGCATATCACAACTTGTTCTGGTCAGAGCGCAGGTCCACCATGATACAGCTCAACAGCAAGAAAGATAAATAATGAAGAAACTCCTGCCCCGTGGCCTGATGTGAGCAGTTGTTGAAAAGGTTTTGTGTTCATGATCATTATAACAGAAATCAATCAGTGTTTGAGTCTTTAATCTCAATCTATTAATAGATCAGTCTGAGTAAAACAGAGAGCGGCGTCTCCTCCATGTCCCTCAGAGAGCGGCGTCTCCTCCATGTCCCGCAGAGAGCGGCGTCCCCTCCATGTCCCTCAGAGAGCGGCGTCCCCTCCATGTCCCTCAGAGAGCGGCGTCTCCTCCATGTCCCTCAGAGAGCGGCGTCCCCTCCATGTCCCTCAGAGAGCGGCGTCCCCTCCATGTCCCTCAGAGAGCGGCGTCTCCTCCATGTCCCTCAGAGAGCGGCGTCCCCTCCATGTCCCTCAGAGAGCGGCGTCTCCTCCATGTCCCTCAGAGAGCGGCGTCCCCTCCATGTCCCTCAGAGAGCGGCGTCTCCTCCATGTCCCTCAGAGAGCGGCGTCCCCTCCATGTCCCTCAGAGAGCGGCGTCCCTCCATGTCCCTCAGAGAGCGGCGTCTCCTCCATGTCCCTCAGAGAGCGGCGTCCCTCCATGTCCCTCAGAGAGCGGCGTCTCCTCCATGTCCCTCAGAGAGCGGCGTCCCTCCATGTCCCTCAGAGAGCGGCGTCCCTCCATGTCCCTCAGAGAGCGGCGTCCCTCCATGTCCCTCAGAGAGCGGCGTCTCCTCCATGTCCCTCAGAGAGCGGCGTCCCCTCCATGTCCCTCAGAGAGCGGCGTCTCCTCCATGTCCCTCAGAGAGCGGCGTCTCCTCCATGTCCCTCAGAGAGCGGCGTCTCTCCATGTCCCTCAGAGAGCGGCGTCTCCTCCATGTCCCTCAGAGAGCGGCGTCTCTCCATGTCCCTCAGAGAGCGGCGTCTCCTCCATGTCCCTCAGAGAGCGGCGTCTCCTCCATGTCCCTCAGAGAGCGGCGTCTTCTCCATGTCCCTCAGAGAGCGGCGTCTCCTCCATGTCCCTCAGAGAGCGGCGTCTTCTCCATGTCCCTCAGAGAGCGGCGTCTCCTCCATGTCCCTCAGAGAGCGGCGTCTTCTCCATGTCCCTCAGAGAGCGGCGTCCAACTAAGAACTCCATAACACTTCCCGGGTTTATAAACACTGGTGAAAACGTGCCTGGAGTGAACTGGCCGATGTTAAGCGGTTCTTCTCCTGTGAAAGAAAAGTACCAGAGAGAGTCTATAATACATTCATGCTCTTATCCAGAGAAACTTACATTTATCTTAAAGGCTTTGTTTATTGGCCCAGGAGTAGCAGCTTAATGTGGCTTGGATTTGAACTTCGAAGCCAAAGCACAATGTTCTCATCATTAATCTGCCCCTTTGCCCATCAGTGGTGGTGCAGGAGCGGATGTACAGAAGAGGAGGAGTGGTGCGCTGATACACTGTTCAATACGGTAGGGTTTCATTGTGGCCGGAAGTCCCGCTGCAGGTGACCGCAGCATGGTGGCGGTTCAGTGTTGTGTGAAGTCACTTCCTCTAAAAGGCTCGACATAAGCGCAGCTAAAGTCCGTTCTGGTGATTAAAAGCAGTGAAAGCAGCGTCCTGTACTGCTGTGACTACGACACTTTCATCTTATATGTGAGGTTGGATGTTAGCAAACAGAGCTTAGCTTGTGTTCAGGCTTTTTTCCATAAACAACAGGTGAGATGCAGTTGTGCACGAGCTCCTGTTCCATCCACGCTGCATTCTTCATGTTCACATTTTCTAACACTAACATCAGGAAACATGTTTGAACGACAGGGTTGTTTATTATTATTCTCGGTATTACTTTTAAACACTGGAACATGTGATTGTTGCAGGAGGATGGCGGAGCAGGAGGGTGATGTTCCTGATGTCAGAGAAGAGCTGGACAGTTCTGAAGATGAAGAAGAGGGTGATGAAGAGCGAGATTTTAGGTTTCAGGAGCAGAGAGAGGTGGACTGGTTTGGGGATGAGGAGGCTGATTTAGAGCCCGTCTCCGACATGCCAGCAGAACGCAGTGGTCACGTCACAGTGGTGGACAGTAACTGTATGTATGTTTGGGGAGGTTATAAGGTGAGCAGGAAATAGATCTGCTACATTCATTTAAAGGTTCTGACCATTTCTAAAATAAAGATAAACCTTTGTTTTTATTTTTTATTAATCAGAGAGCTGATGCACATTGGCTTGGTGATTTGTACTTACCACGCAATGAAATCTGGATATACAACATGGAAACTGAAAGATGGTACATCAGTGAACAAACACGTGATTTTTTTTTCCAGGCAATAAAATTTGGAGCTCAGATTTACACATGCAGAAATGAAATTACAGTTGATCTTACATATATTTCCAGGACAAGGAAGCTGGCAGAAGGAGATCTGCCCAACCCCATGTCTGGCAGCTGTGGTACATGTGTGGATGGCATCCTGTATCTCTTTGGAGGCCACTGTGCGAGAGGAGATACTAATTCAGTAAGATTATTTCCCCAGAGACAGCAGCCTGTCCCACACTTCTGGAAGATTTTCACCACACAAACCTTTTCAGTACCTCGGAACACAGTCAGAACACTAAATCTACAGTATTCAGACCCCCTTAAATTTTCACTCTGTTATATTGCAGCCATTTGCTAAAAATCATTTCAGCTCATTTATTTTCCTCATGAATGTACACACAGCACCTCATACTGACAGAAAAACACAGAATTGTTGACATTGTTGCAGATTTATAAAAAAAAGAAAAACTGAAATATCACATGGTTCTAAGTATTCAGACTCTTTGCTCAGTATTTAGTAGAAGCTCCTTTTGATCTTATACAGACAGGAGTCTTTTTGGGAAAGATGCAACAAGTTTTTCACACCTGGATTTGGGGATCCTCTGCCATTTCTCCTTGCAGATCCTCTCCAGTTCTGACAGGTTGGATAGTAAATGTTGGTGGACAGCCATTTTTAGGTCTCTCCAGAGATGCTCAATTGGGTTTAAGTCAGGGCTCTGGCACGGAGTTGTTGTGAAGCCACTCCTTCGTTATTTTAGCTGTGTGCTTAGAGCCTTGTTGAAAGGTAAACCTTCGGCCCAGTCTGAGGTCCAGAGCACTCTAGAGAAGGTTTTCGTCCAGGATATCCCTGTACTTGTCCGTATTCATCTTTCCCTCGATTGCAACCAGTCGTCCTGTCCCTGCAGCTGAAAAACACCCCCGCAGCATGATGCTGCCACCACCATGCTTTACTGTTGGGACTGTATTGGACAGGTGATGAGCAGTGCCTGGTTTTCTGCAGTGATGGTTGGCTTTCTACAACTTTCTCCCATCTCCCGACTGCATCTCTGGAGCTCAGCCACAGTGATCTTTGGGTTCTTCTTTACCTCTCTCACCAAGGCTCTTCTCCTCCGATAGCTCAGTTTGGCCAGACGGCCAGCTCTAGGAAGGGTTCTGGTCGTTCCAAACATCTTTCATTTAAGGATTATGGAGGCCACTGTGCTCTTAGGAACCTTAAGTGCAGCAGAAATGTTTTTGTAACCTTGGCCAGATCTGTGGCTTGCCACAATTCTGTGTCTGAGCTCTTCAGGCAGTTCCTTTGACCTGATGATTCTTATTTGCTCTGACATGCATTGTGATCTGTAAGGTCTTATATAGACAGGTGTGTGGCTTTCCTAATCAAGTCCAATCTGTATAATCAAACACAGCTGGACTTGAATGAAGGTGTAGAACCATCTCAAGGATGATCAGAAGAAATGGAGAGCACCTGAGTTAAATATGAGTGTCACAGCAAAGGGTCTGAATACTTAGGACCATGTGACATTTCAGTTTTTCTTTTTTAATAAATTTGCAAAAATGTCAACAATTCTGTGTTTTTCTGTCAGTATGAGGAGCCGTGTGTACATTCATGAGGAAGAAAATGGCTGCAATATAACAGAGTAAAAAATTAAGGGGGTCTGAATACTTTCTGTACCCACTGTCTATAAAGCTCATATTTGTACATTCCAAATCAGCAGAGAACATAATTTTAATGGTTTATAGAATTGTAGAAAGGAAAGACAGTTTATTTTTTTTTGTTTACAAAAAATATCCTTTTAGGTTTATCATCTGCCTCTGAGGGCTTCTCATTTCCACTGGGAGAGGATGAAGGACCTTAAGGGTTTGGCTCCCACATGTAAAGACAAACTAGGCTGTTGGGTGTACATGGACAGGTTAGTTTTTATCATGGTTTGGCAGGTTAAGGAGCGCATGATCATGAATTTGTTGAAGCAGTACAACTTTAATAATGACGGCCTCTGATTTACACTGAAGGTTACAATCCTGCAATCCAGACTTTTTACATGAAATGAATAAACAGTGCACCTAAAAAACGTTTCTCCCATGAATCATGTTCAAATTTTCACCATCAGCACAAAATCCAACACATTTTTGCTTCCAGTCATCTGAACCAAATTATGGAATTGAGCATGTGACGGCTTTGTGACTGAGACCAGATGATTTACTGGTAACCCAGATTATAAATACAGACAGTTAAATTTTTTATTAAAGAAGATTCAGTTGAACCATCAGTCATAATGGAGATGCAGTTTTTTTTACTGTAAAATGAAATTCCTCTGTCGCTATATAATATGCTGTATTCGTTTTTACAGAGCGCTCACGTCTCTCTGTGCTCTCATTGTTTTTATCTTGAGTTTGAACCTGTGGTTTACTGTGTGAGTGCGCTGGGAGAGTTTCACATTTAAAATTGCGCAACTCCGATACAAAGAAGGTTTTGCAGGATAATGAAGCTTTTCTACTGCAGACCGAGAACATCTTCTCATGACCACAACATTCTATAAGGCAGTGTCCTTTTTCAACAGAATAATGTTGCACTGCAAAAATTGTTGATTAATTCTTTGAGGAACATCACAAACAGTTCAAGTTGTTGCGTTGGACTTCAAATTCCCTCAAATGTAATCAAATGAAGCCTCTGTGGGAGAATCCTGAAGTGCTGGGCAAACAAGTCTGATCTCTGGAGGCCATAGAGAGCAATTTAGTGAACATTTAAAGAAACTGCTGCTAAAATCTCTGCTCAAACCACAACCTGTTTGTTTACTACAGATTTCAGCAAAAAATCCCAGTGTGTATAAAATGTAATCAGTCGGTTCCTTGTAATCGCAGGATTGTGTATTTTGGAGGCTACGGCTGTGAGGACGAAGCAGATCATCAGGGAACGTTTGTACTGGATGGAAATTCATTGATGGTAGGCAGCCAAAAAAAAAAGAAAGAAAAAAGAAAGAGAATAGAAAAGAATATTGCAGTGATGAAAATGTGATGCTTTTCAGGGGAACCAGCAAAGACGAGGCTGGAACAACCACATTCACATTCTCAACCTGGAAACATCAACCTGGAGTCAACCCATAACTACGGTAGTAAACATTTCTCTCTATCTGGTTGATGTTATATAGTATGGCCAAAAGTTTATGGACACCTGAGCATAAAGTTGGTATTTGCTGCTTTTTGAACGTCCCATTTTAAATTTAGTTGGAAATGTTTTCCATCATCTTGATATGAGAGGCTGATCTTTACAAGAATTAGAACATTGATTTTCTTGTCTCATTTTTAAGGATTATAAATAACAATTTGACTGTGTGTGTGTGTGTGTGTGTGTGTGTGTGTGTGTGTGTGTGTGTGTGTGTGCTACACAGGGAAATGCTCCCACACCACGTGCAGCTCACGCTTGTGCTACTATTGGAAACAGAGGTTATGTTTTTGGAGGCCGATATATGGTGGGTATCTAAAAACTCAAATCAATGAAAAGAATTCTATTCGATGTATTTTTGCACTAATCAGAATCATATGTTCCTCAACAGGGTCATAGGCTAAATGATCTGTACTATATTAATATGGACACCTGGGAATGGACTGAAATGTGAGAGCACAAATGAAGAAATAAATTCCATGTACTTCTTTACTGCAGCACACACGTGGTCGTGAAGTTTTGTGAGCCAAATTCAGTGTGCACTTATTTTAGGTCGATGCCTGAGTGCAGTCCGATTGGCCGCTCGTGGCACTCTTTCATACCCATTTCATCAGACCACATCTTCCTGTTTGGTGGCTTTACTACTAATCAGGAAACACTCAGTGAGTATTATACAACTCTAAAAAAAAAAACTATAGGACCAAAAGTTTATGGACACCTGAATATAAGATTGCTATGTGCTTTTGGAAAGTCCCATGTGCTGTTATAATGAGCTCCACTCGTCTGGGAAGATGTTCCACTAAATGTTGGAGAGTGTTTGTGGAAATTCATGCAGCTACAGGTGCGTTAGTAAAGTCAGGAACTGATGAAGGTGAGGAGGTTCCGGGGGTGCAGTCAGCGTTTACACTTATCTCAAAGGTGATCAGTAGTGTTGGAGCTCTATAGCAGGAGATTTTCCACTCCAACCCATGGGAAGGCAGATCTTCATTAACTGGCTGTGTGCAGACATCCTATACAGTTGTTATACATGTTTCTCTAACTGTGTGATGATAGCTTGGGAAGAATCACATATGGCTGTACATTCAGGTGTCCCAATACTTTTGTCCATCATACAGTGAATCAGGGAAATGATGTGTAAAATAGTGGATAATTTAAGAACTTGTCTCCTGCAGGTGATGCCTGGATATACTGCGTGTCTACAAACCAGTGGAAAACGTTTAAACACCAGCACAAAAAAAGTCCCAGGTGTGAGTCGAATGTATTTAATAGAATAAATTGATATGAATTTAATTTAAAATCATACAAGCAGTGTTTATGTTGCTTTCCTATAACGTGTGTTTGTGTCTCGTGGAAGACTTTGGCACACAGCATGCACAGGTCCAGATGGAAACGTGTTTGTATTTGGAGGCTGCGCTAATAATCTTCTCTCATATCAGCAAGCAGTGAGTATAAAGATCTTCTTCTCTCCAATAACCGTTCAATAATCAGTGTTTTTCTTCAGCTAATACGTTTATGGCATACAAGATTAGCGTTTTTTTATTTATATAACTGAGTGAACTTTATTTGCTGTGGGATAATGCTAATATTAGGACTGAAGTAGAGTAATGACACTATTTTATCACGCTCATGTTAAAATAAAATCTGTGAAATGCTCTTCTACACTGTTACTCCTCTGTGAAATTCTGTTCAGGTTCTTTTATTTGTACAGAACTTTTAACCTTGGACATTTTCCCAAAGCAGCTTTACAGAAATAGATTTTAAATATACGTTTTAGCATCATAAATTACTCTCGGAGTTTATCTCTAATGAGTGAGCCAAAGGCAGACATGGAATCCGCATCCTCAACACTGACTGCTCATTAATTCGATTATGCTCAGCTGCCCATGAATAAGTCACCGGTTCACCACTGTCATAAATGTTCTTCCTCAGTAGATGTGAGCAGAACTGCTGTGCTACAACCTTTTCTAGAATCTTGGAGATAAAGAGGAGGTTTGATAATGGACTGTAGTTGGACAGCTGACAGGGTGAAGGTCAGGTTTCTTAATAAAGGGGTTGATACTGCAGTTAATAAGTGTTAATGGGGAACTGATTATTTTTAGCACAGTTTTGATTGGAAGAAACATGTAGGTGAAGAATCAAATACACACACTGATGATTTTGATGCAGAAAGAACACACATTCTCTCTTAAAAGGGAGTAGAATGTTGTAGTTTTATGATCAGGTATAATTATACTGTTAAATACATGGTTATTTAGAACATTATTATTCGTGCGCTCATTCCAGTCTTTAATCTGACTTTCAGACTTCATTACCTACAAATGGCTGATGTACATCAGCATCATTTTATCCTCAAAATTCTCTGAAAGATTCTAACAAAAGAAAAGTTGAACACCATGTTTACACATTGTTTTTTTCTATTTCCCACATGGACTCAACCATAACACTGTTTCTGTTTCCTCAACAGTTCCACAGCAATAATGTTCTCATTTTCACAGTTCAGCCAAAGTCCCTGCTCAGGTGAGTTTTCATCACCACGTTACACAACACACTCGTATTATAACTCATTGTCCAGAGACGACGTTTATGTGTCTGTATTTATGTGTAGATGCTGCACAGAGGTTGTTCTGCAGAAAAAACATCAGCTTGAGAGCATGTTTGATTGCTTGCCCAGGCATCTTCTACACAGCCTTCAACAGAGACGTGGTTCAACCAACACTGAAGGGTCCTAAACTCTCTCTCTGTGTGTGTGTGTGTGTGTGTGTGTGTGCGCGCATTGAGAAAAAGCTGCAGTTGCTGTATGGAGGCATCAGACTTTGAGTTTAGTTCAAATCACAGTTTCACCATGCTGCCCTGACTGGGCCCTTAAACAAGGCCCCTGACCCTCACGTGTATAAATTAGAACTGTCTCTAGACTCTTTGGATTCTGGCAAAATGCCATAAATGCAAAATGTAAGCTGGTACGGTTTAGATGCTGCTAAATAGTGAGCTGTGATCTCCAGTTCCTCTGCTGATTTGTGTTCACTGTAAACTCTGTTTCCTTCATATTAACCACTTAAATCCTTAAGTTTTTGCTTTAAATACCAGGGACGTGTATCACTAACTCAGTTATCATCCTTTATTACCATCCATTAAAAACCTGCATGTAACATTTCCAGCCTGCTGATCATCACTTGTGCTTTTAACATTCTCAATACATGAAATAAGGACAAATGTTTGTGGAGACCTGACCAGAAGGTTGGTAGGTGGAAAAGTCAGGTGTCCCACCACACTAGTGTAACTAAGTTCACTGTTCTTCAACAAAATCTGAAAGAAGTTCTTCATTTAATGTTCTCTCTCTCTCTCTTATTCAGTTTTGAACAAATCTCTCTAAAATCCAGGGTCTGGACTGATTTGTAGCAGAATCACTTGAAACTCATTTAAACGAATATAAAGACCCGTATTTCCCCTCGGCGATACACAACTATAAAGGTGTGGAATTATTGTCTTTTATTTGTGTGTTAATTAACTGTAATTTAACATTTATGATACAACATCCAAGCTCCACTAAGACGAGCACATACAGGACGTGGACCGGCTGAGGGTTTTCTTGATCAGATCAATATGGTCTCCACCTGAACCAGTATTACAGACATTTACTTCTTTTTTGCTGCCAGAAGGTTCGGAGCAGATACTTTCACTTTGCCAGGCATGTTGCGTGACAGATCCGTGTCCTGTATAAATAAAGTATTTTTATTTCATTAATATTAATTTTACACCCAATGTTGATCAGATGAGAGTAAATGTAGGAGAGTCAAACCTTCACACTGCGGAACAGGTCTTTCTCTCGGGCACTGGTTTCTTTCGCATGCATGAAGCTGAACACAGCAGTTCGAGCAGCTGGCAGAGTTCAATGGTCATAATTTACATATCAAAATAAATACTGACGACAACAACAACAACAAGAAAACAGTAAAAAAATAATCATTTTTAATACCTTTTCCTTTCTTCTGTGTCCCAGGAGTCAGTTTAACTTTATGCCTGAGGGAAAAAAGAGGCTCATGATTAATTATTATCTGCATATTATTATATGATCTATTTATAGGATCTGATAAAGAGAGTAGATCTGGAAGAGGTTCAGTGAAGCAGTGATCCTGCTCTCAGTGTGATATTTACACACACAGTAGGTGTAGGTTGTGTACAGGTGTGTGAACTCTGCACTGAAATACACTATAAAGACAAACGTTTTGGGACACCTGACTTTTCCTCTCCAGATGTTTAACAAACTGTTGCACAAAGTTGGAGACACACAATTGTGTCGGACGTCCATGGATGCTGTACGATGAACTTTTGCCTTCACTTGAATTTAGAGACACAAACCAGTTCCGGCATGATGATCCCCCTGTGCACAAAGCCAGCTCCATGAAGATCTGCTTTCCATGTGTTGGATTGGAAGATCTCCTGCCATAGAGCTCCAACACTACTGAACACCTTTGGGACGAGTGTGAACGCGGACTGCACCCCAGGAACCTCCTCACCCACATCACTACCTGACTTCACTAACACACTTGTAGATGCAGGACTCTACACAAACACACTCCAACATCTAGTGGAACATCTTCCCAGAAGAGTGGAGCTCATTATAACAGCACATGGAAAATAAATGTAGAATGAGATGTTAAAAAAAAAAGCTAATAGCACTTTCATGCTCAGGTGTCCACAAACATTTGGCCCTATAGTGTGTATTGTAATAAAGGAGAGATATGTACTTGTAACTGGAGAGAGCTGTGTAAGGTGCACACACAGGTACTGCAAAGAGCAGAACATCGTCTGGATGTGGCTGACCAGTGAGACTGTCAAGAAAATCTTCATGTTCCTAAAGAAAAAATTAAATAATAAACGAGCACAATAAAGAATTTATACCCCCAGAGTTCACTAAACGCACGGCAGACGGACCGCAGACACACGGCAGACGCACGGCAGTATTTTGTCAGTTCTTGATATTTTAGTTACTGCATTCAAGATTTATTGTATTAAGACTGTAAAAGAATGAAAGTACACACGCCAAAACATATTCGATGGGTTTGTTTCAATAACTAAGAATTACATCTGATGTTAAAATGAACTGATTCATTATTATGAATATTATTATTATTATTTTAATTGATCCTTTTCAGACTCATGGTGGATCTGTAGCCCATCACAGACACAAGGCTGGAATATAGTTTGGATGGGAAACCAGTCTATTGGAAAACACATATTCCAGATGATTTAGCATAGCATTGTTTATCTACTGATATTTCTCTCATGTGGACGCACGCACAGAAACTCCACACAGACACTGACCTAAGATCAAACTCAAGTTCAGGTTTCTGGAGCTGTGAAGCAGCAACATTACCCACAGAACCACTGGAACGTATGAATTACATTCGACTTATAGCCATAATATTAAATGATCAGTCTGAGCGAAGATGTGAGAAGATTTCTACCTTTTCGTTTTTCTTTTCTAAACACAAACTAAAATAGTCTTGTTTTAAACTGTTTCGATTTTCTGGATCACAGAACATGTAGAAATGAAGAACTCGTGAAATAGTCGAGGAGTAAAATGCACACTGCAGTTTCACTTTTGAATGTGAACAAACTTTATGTACTTCATGGTCAAGTTCTGCGGTTATCCGTCCGTTTTTGTTTACCTCTGCTCCAGGATTCTCCTGATCCAAATCATCACCATCCTGTAGAGAAGAAACGCTTTATCATCATTGTCTAAGATAAAACTTAACAAAAAGCTTGTAACCAACAACAATACAAACAGTCCACAAACGTCCTGGAGAAATACACGTGATTTACACGTGATTCTGCATCTTTCTATCATTAAACCTTTCCAACGTCAGCTTCACAGCATTTCAATCTTCTGGTATGGTGTGAAGGACAATACTTCTGGCCAGATGGTGTTTGTTCTCTATTAAACACAGTAAATCAGCTGCTCTTACCTTGTCGTCCTGTTCTGTGCTCTGCTGTCCAGCTTGGCTGTGATCAGCCCCTGGATCTTCATCTTTCTTCACCACAGCTGCTGGAACTCTGGGTTTTTGAGCAGGTTTCTGAGATGCTCGCTTCACTGGCTCTTCTTTTCCCTTTTTTCCTTTCTTGCCCTTCTCTTCTTTATTGGAGCCTGCAGACTGCACATAAAAACTCTATATTTCAAAATCAGAATCAGGTTTATTGGCCAAGCGTGTTGACACACACAAGGAATTTGGTTCCAGCTGTAAGTGACTCTCAAAAGTACAGACATAAATAAAACTATACAAGACAAAAACAGTCAAGACAAAACAGACAGCGTGAGACGGTATAGACAGCGTGAGACGGTATAGACAGCGTGGGACGGTATAGACAGCGTGAGACGGTATAGACAGCGTGAGACGGTATAGACAGCGTGAGACGGTATAGACAGCGTGGGACGGTATAGACAGCGTGGGACGGTATAGACAGCGTGAGACGGTATAGACAGCGTGGGACGGTATAGACAGCGTGGGACGGTATAGACAGCGTGAGACGGTATAGACAGCGTGAGACGGTATAGACAGCGTGAGACGGTATAGACAGCGTGGGACGGTATAGACAGCGTGGACGGTATAGTATAGACAGCGTGGACGGTATAGACAGCGTGAGACGGTATAGACAGCGTGGGACGGTATAGACAGCGTGAGACGGTATAGACAGCGTGGGACGGTATAGACAGCGTGAGACGGTATAGACAGCGTGAGACGGTATAGACAGCGTGAGACGGTATAGACAGCGTGGGACGGTATAGACAGCGTGAGACGGTATAGACAGCGTGAGACGGTATAGACAGCGTGGGACGGTATAGACAGCGTGAGACGGTATAGACAGCGTGAGACGGTATAGACAGCGTGGGACGGTATAGACAGCGTGAGACGGTATAGACAGCGTGGGACGGTATAGACAGCGTGGGACGGTATAGACAGCGTGAGACGGTATAGACAGCGTGAGACGGTATAGACAGTATAGACAGCGTGAGACGGTATAGACAGCGTGGACGGTATAGACAGCGTGAGACGGTATAGACAGCGTGGGACGGTATAGACAGCGTGAGACGGTATAGACAGCGTGGGACGGTATAGACAGCGTGGGACGGTATAGACAGCGTGGGACGGTATAGACAGTATAGACAGCGTGAGACGGTATAGACAGCGTGAGACGGTATAGACAGTATAGACAGCGTGAGACGGTATAGACAGCGTGGGACGGTATAGACAGCGTGGGACGGTATAGACAGCGTGGGACGGTATAGACAGCGTGGGACGGTATAGACAGCGTGAGACGGTATAGACAGCGTGAGACGGTATAGACAGTATAGACAGCGTGAGACGGTATAGACAGCGTGGGACGGTATAGACAGCGTGAGACGGTATAGACAGCGTGAGACGGTATAGACAGCGTGGGACGGTATAGACAGCGTGGGACGGTATAGACAGTATAGACAGCGTGAGACGGTATAGACAGCGTGAGACGGTATAGACAGCGTGGGACGGTATAGACAGCGTGGGACGGTATAGACAGTGTGGGACGGTATAGACAGCGTGGGACAGTATAGACAGTGTGGGTAATAAATAGGGCTACGGATCAGTAATGTACATAAAGTGTGGGAGTGCAAATGAGACCCAAACCAAATTCACTAATGGAGGAAAAAAAACACTACTAACCCCAAGTAGCTTCATCATAATCTCTCTGTCCTCCTCATCCTGGTCTTTGTATTTGTCCTTAATTTTTTTCAGCTTGTTCTGAACGGAAACAAACAATACAAAACCACATTAATGTCTTTTGTAGCCCTGATATTTATTATATTTTATTGGCCTTTTCCCCAGATAGAAGATTAAAACGTTCTTCTGTCATTCTGTGAAATTTCCAATCAAGTTTTTGCTGCATGTCTCAGATTTTGTTCATACATTTTTTATTTGTTGCTTCCAAACTAAACTTGTCTGATCTCACAGAATCAGTTCATGTAAGTTCCTATTGATGAATATTCAGCTGTGATGCAGTGTGACCTTCTGTCCTCTCTTCAGAGGCTGAGCAGCTCCTCCACTCTTAAAACTCTGGCTGGTTGCAGAAATACTATGGATCTCCTCTTTTTTCTCCTCAGGTTCTTCCAGATGTTCAATGCTCCCCTGTTTTTGCTTCTTCTTCATATCCCTGTAGACACACTAATTGAGCTTCTGGATATTTTGACACGTTACATTATAATATATGATTTGATCTATATTGAGGTTTTTACCTTCTCTGCTTTGCAGTCATGTACTTTCTGCTGTGTGCTGCAGTGACGTCCTGTTGGAAGGAGAAATCACTTATGAAGATATTGATGCATCTTTATATTTAATTAATTTCAGTATAATTAATCTATCAACTGGTTTATATTACAGAAGAATTAAGCTGCTTTGAAATATACCTGTGATGAAACATCTTGTTTGAAACCAGCGTTGGTGATTCCCCTACAATGCAAAAATAAAGCTTTATATTCATTTGACTTTCCTGAGATGTTGTATGGACTAGAGACAGTGGCATTGAGTAAAAGACAGGAGGTGGAGCTGGAGGTAGCAGAGCTGAAGATGTTGAGATGTTCGTTGGGAGTGACGACGATGGACAGGATTAGAAATGAGTTTATTAGAGGGACAGTGCATGTAGGACGTTTTGGAGACAAGGTGAGGGAGGTGAGATTGAGATGGTTTGGACATGTGCAGAGGAGGAACATGGGGTATATCAGTAGGAGAATGCTGAGGATGGAGACACCAGGAAGGAGGAAAAGAGGAAGAACAAGGAGGAGGTTTATGGATGTGGTGAGGGAAGACATGCAGGTAGTTGGTGTGAAAGAGGCAAAAAGGGAGGACAGGGGGGGTATGGAGACGGAAGACCCCCTGTGGCACTCCCTAATGGGAGAAGCCAAAAGAAGAAGATCATATCTGGGATTTAAATAGACAATTATAAAAGCAAACACTGACCAATGCCCAAACTACATCAAGTAGGTATTAAAAGTGGAGTATCTACAAACACGTGAGTAATTAAAAGAGAAACAGTAATTAAGTAAGACAGTAGACGAACATGTGCTGCTTTAGTCCAGACATTTATTATGCTTAAGTGTCTGTATTAAAAAGATGACACACTGCACCATCCCAGGACACATGTCCAGTACAGTACATCACACTGACACACTGTACTGTTCGTAAGTGATTTTATTTAGAACATGAAAACATTTTACAAATAAAAAATGTATATGTTAAAAGGTTACTGTTCAGTTTTACCTGCTAGACTGAAGGTGTGTGAGCAGGATTTTGGTATCTGGAAAACTGATGTCAGTACTCTCCTCCTCACTCTTGGTCTCTTCATCAATCCCTTTTTCTCCTTTCTGTTCATTAACCTCCTCCTGCTCCTCTTCCTCCTCCTCTTCTTCTTGATTTGGTGTCTCAATCTGGATTTCTCCTGACTGCTCCTCAGTAGCTTCGATGTTCTCTTCTGCTTGCACACTTTGTGGAATATCTTTATTTTGTGCTTCTTCTATATTATCTTCCTCTGATGTGTTTTCACCGCCGGCTTCTCCTTCATTTGCACTGTCGTCTCCTGGGAAGAAGAAAGTATGTAACGGCTTTATATATAAAAAAAATATATATATATATATATTCCTTTAATTAGCTTCAAACCAGTCAAACTATCAAAAATGAGTCACGCTCAAAATAAGAATTAGTGATTATATAAATAAAATAAACATTTGTACTTTTTGTAGTGTTACTTGTCGAATTAATTCTGTAAATTAAACATCGCGTGAAAATAAACATCAAATATATCAAGCAACACATACAAATGTTATAGATTACATTTAATTTACATAATAAAATAATAGAAATACCCAGCAGCTCCTCTCCCTCTTCTAAAAGCTCTGCTGTACTGGAGCTCATTTCTTCCACGTCCTCCTCCAGAGTTTTAACCTTCCTCTCCCCCCGGTGTCTAAACACACTCTGCTCATCCACCTACAGGCACAAACACGACCTCATACAGCACATTTACTGCGAAATATTTCATCTTTTCTGAAATATCAACTCCTTCTACAGTCACACAATGAGTGCGGATGGATTGTAGTTCTGGAAACTTTCTGACCCCAAGAAAAACTTCTGCAACTCTCCTGCTGTGATACTTGAAGATATCACAGTCCATTATGGCAGTTTAGGTGGATTCAGAACATTTCCAGTTACACTTTAACTCCTTTTTCTTGCCAATGGATTTTTGATTTGTGTAAAGCTGCTTTGAGACAATGTCTGTTGTGAAAAGCGCTATACAAATAAACTTGACTTGACTTGACTTGACTTGACTTGCCAATGGGGCACCATATATTCACTTCTTTTAAAAACTTTAATGTGGTTGCAATTGTTTGATGTTCATGAAAGCAGAGTTTATTTATACATTTCTTAAATAAAAGAGAAAACAGTTCAATATTAAAGACGAAGGTGCTAATATCAGCAAATAGCTCTGTATATAAGGAACATTATACAACAGTTACTTCTGGTCCACTAATTTTATCATTTAAAAAGTATTTAGAATAATTCTAATTCTATGAACAGTTCACTGAAATGATTGGATTCTTATTGGCTGTCAGTCCGCGTGCACTGTGCAACTCTATTCAGTGAATCACAACCATCTTCATCACATGAGCAAAAATAAAGTGTCTATTTGGCCATAATGTACCTGAAATATCACTTAATATGAATGTCTGAATTATTAAAACTACTTCACCCTCAAAAGCATGCAGTTGTACTGAACATCAGCACAGTTTTTGATGAACTGTGTAGAACAGAAACACAGCTGTTCAGTAATTTATAAAATGTAAGATGTACTTACTTTGAAGAGAAATCCAAAGCCCATAATAAGATACGAAGGGGGTAAGAAATTCTTCTTCCCTAAGAGAAAATGGGACGATAACTACAGTACAGCACAAATACACTGATGGTGGACAATGTTGAGATTCTTTATTCTGTAGCATAGTCCAAAAGAAGAGTTTAAAAAAAAAACATGCTGAACTACTCATAAAGACGTCACAGGTGTGTGTGTGTGTGTGTGTGTGTGTGTGTGTACGTTTCCATGTAATATGGGCACATACCATGTTCATTAACACAAAAGCATCTTACTGACAATACTAAAGGAAATACTAATTGACTGCAGAAAAATCTTCCACAAAAGCGCTGAGTGGACAGAAAAGACATCACCAGTTATAACCTGGTTATCTGCTCGCTATGACTTTTACCTCTAATCATGAAGCTTCCTGTTGTTAAGTACTCTCCTGTTGGTGCAGTTTTGGACACCTGCAGAATGCACCACAAGAACAATACAATCAGACCAAAGTTCAATAAGTTTCTATACAGTTCTGCATTAGCATCAAAAGCCTGGTGCCCACCTGGTGATGATGAACCCACCAAGCACTGGTGATCACTTTGGCATCCCAAGCAGCACTGTAGCACACAGCCATTGTTCCGGCCTCAGTAAGTGTGCGTGGTGGAACAGGATCACCTTCAAATAAAAACCATTACTCTGAGTAATGTTCTGCTGGAAACCTGAGGACTGGCACTCATGTGGATGCTACTTTTACACAAACTACCTAAACATTTCGCCATATTTTGGTATCATAACTGTGGAACGCTGCTTTCCATCAGATATATTAGTAGTGAAGTCTTTGAAAAAGTTCGGTCCACAGAACAATTTCTCAAAAGGTCTGTGGGTCATCATGTGTTAATTTACTAAATGGGTGATGGAACCCTCAGCCTAAACCTCCTGATATTCCCCATGGAGGTCATTCTTGCCCAGACCTTTTCTAATGAATGCTGAGCGTAACTGAGGTGAGTGAGGGATGCAGGTCCTAAGATGTTTGTCTGGGCTTATTTATTACTTATTAATAGGAAAATTGTTGGTCTTCTCAGAGCTTTCAGTGTGGTTCAGGTGATGTTTAGATTGAACAGGGCTGAAAGTGTGAAGTCTCAAAGAAAAGAAAATCTACAATTAGATTCAGGGAATTGTTTAGGATACAATTTCTTTTTTCCCACAATGCATTTGGTCTTGAATAATTTGTCTCCTTCAAGTAATAAGATCAGATTTCACCATTTTATTTTATTTTACTCAAAAGATCTTTGTCTTGTATGAAATTTAGTCTGAATATCAAATGACAAAAACACAGACAGATTCAGAAAGAGGACAAAGACTTTTTACATCACTGCAAATTACTGTGTCGAATTCAACATGAAGCTCAAAGCAACTGCCTCTAAATGAGAAGAAGAAATCCTTGTACCAGATGGATTTTTGATGACGGAGCTTGTGGCTCCATGAAGATCAGCATGGATGTAGATGTCCCCTGAGAAAAGATTTTTTTTTTTACTGTAAGTGGAGGAAAATAAAAAGGGCTACAATATCGAATGTAAATTCTTGTACCTGGTCGCAGGTAACGTTTAACGATCATCTCATTCTGCTGCTGGTCTCGTCCAGCGATGATGAGGTAGTTCTCTGAGCTGATGAACCACAAGAACTTTTCAAACCTGAAGAAAAACAAAGTCAACAGATTTTTGGAATGTGATATGAAATGTACCTCTAAAGCTCGTAAATACTTTTGGCTCACCAAAAAACTTTTCTTGCTTTTTGAATTGTCGTCACCGTCTGGACCTCCTTCAGGGTTTTCTTGGTTTTTTTCTCAGCAGACTTGAAGGCCTTGAGCAAATAAACATCCCACAGTTATTCAGATTCCCCCCCAGATCAAATACTTTAATATTTCATTTTCATGTACTGATTATCATCACTTTTTTACCTTCTCTGCTGCCTCTACTGTTTTCTGCTGCTTTTTGGCAGCGTTCCGTTTGTGGTCATAATACCTGAGGATTATTTATTCATTATTAATATACAGATTACTGACATCTCATTTTTATCAGATTTATTCCTAAATTGTTCTTATAAGCATTTAAACAAGAAAACCTTCATATAATATTATTACATTTCACTCATAACTAATATAAATCAGGACCAATCGCTCTGATAAACAAATAACCAATCGAGCATTTACACTCATTTACAGCTCAATGATTAAATCTCAATAATTTCTCAATAATTTCTCTTATTTCATTTATTTCTCTCTTATAGGTTCCATCATGTAACTAAAACATCATCAACACAACTAAAGCTCACGATTCGCTAAAGGAAATATATTATAGTTAAAAACAAACAAACAAACAAAAAAAAACAAATCTGAAATCATAATCAAACATGATGAATGTTCCTGTAGTGAAATATAATCGTGTTTCTGATCAGGTTTACTCACTTCTTTGAGTTGGCATAAGCAGATAATCCCAGATCCACATCCACTAGTATGGGTTTATCCTTCTGGATCTTTCCTTTCTGTCCTTTATCTTTATTTTTCTTTCTCTTGGGCTGCTCAGAAGCTTCTTTATTATTTTCTAAACCGTCGTCCTCTTCCTCTCCTTCCTCTGGGCCAATATATGGATTCCTATAAAATGAAGGTTTTTCATTTAAATTCTGAAATTAAAAATCAGGAGCATGTTTAATAATTCTGAAAGTTCATCCCTGGCTGAAGAAAAAGAAGAAGAAGATGATGATGATGATCTCAGGCTGAAGAAGAACAACAACTCTGGCTGAATAATAATAATAATAATAATACAAAGAAGAAGATCTTTGGCTGAAGAAGAAGAAGAAGAAGAAGAAGAAGAAGAAGATCTCTGGCTGAATAAGAAGAAGAAGAAGAAGAAAAAGAAGAAGATGAAGAAGAAGAAGATCTCTGGCTGAATAAGAAGAAGAAGAAGAAGAAGAAGAAGATCTCTGGCTGAATAAGAAGAAGAAGAAGAAGATCTCTGGCTGAATAAGAAGAAGAAGAAGAAAAAGAAGAAGAAGAAGAAAAAGAAGAAGAAGAAGAAAAAGAAAAAGAAGAAGAAGAAGAAGATGAAGATCTCTGGCTGAATAAGAAGAAGAAGAAGAAAAAGAAGAAGAAGAAGAAAAAGAAGAAGAAGAAGAAAAAGAAAAAGAAGAAGAAGAAGAAGATGAAGATCTCTGGCTGAATAAGAAGAAGAAGAAGAAAAAGAAGATGAAGAAGAAAAAGAAGAAGAAAAAGAAGAAGAAGAAGAAAAAGAAAAAGAAGAAGAAGAAGAAGATGAAGAAGAAGAAGATCTCTGGCTGAATAAGAAGAAGAAGAAGAAAAAGAAGAAGAAGAAGAAGAAAAAGAAGAAGAAAAAGAAGAAGAAGAAGAAAAAGAAGAAGAAGAAGAAAAAGAAGAAGAAGAAGAAAAAGAAAAAGAAGAAGAAGATGAAGATCTCTGGCTGAATAAGAAGAAGAAGAAGAAGAAAAAGAAGAAGAAGAAGAAAAAGAAGAAGAAGAAGAAAAAGAAAAAGAAGAAGAAGAAGAAGAAGAAGAAGAAAAAGAAGATCTCTGGCTGAATAAAGGACTTCACATGTTAATGTTCAGGGACAGAAGTAACAGGAACATACTTCAGTAGCATAGTGATGTGGTTGGTTTGTAGTTTTAGCTCTTTAATGGCACATGCCACAGGATCTCCTGCTGCTTGAGCTTCTTTAACAATTAGGCTGATCTCCGCCCAGTCCACCTGATTAGCCAGAGCGCTGCAGACCACCTGAATCGCTCGCTCTACAATGGGGAGATTCATTTCCAACAACTCGCCCTTTAAACGGTCCACCTCCTGCAGAACAGTGATACGCATTGCATTTAGTAACGTTTCTGTTCCCTGCAGCAGCAGTAGAATCAGTTTCAGCACTGAATAACTACATATTAATAACAGTTTAAACCCCTGAACCTGGAGATCAAAAGCCCTCCTGCAGTATAACATTCTTTATTCTCTCAAAACCAAAATCATTCTCCAAGATTTCAAAACTTACAACACAGTAAATCCAAAAAAGAATCCACAAACGAATTTTAACAAAAAAAAACAGTCAAAACATACACTGTCTGGCCAAAAGTATTGGGACACCTGACACACAAATCTGTTTCTTCCCCAAACTGTTAAAACAAAGTGAAAGTAACATGAAATAAAAATCTTCCCAGACACACTCCTACATCTAGTGGAACAACATCTCAGAACAGTGGAGTTTATTAGAACAGCTAATGTGGAATGAGATGTTGAAAAGCACAGAGAGATCTCATGCTCAGGTGTCCACAAACTTCATCCTTTTTTTCCCCCCAAACATTTATGTAAATAATGATACACATCTGCAGTCATAAAGAAAACTTTACAATTATTCATATCCATGAAGTTCATAATAAATCATATTTCTTTAGTTGACAGACTCGTATTTAACTTTATATTGTATCAGATTTTTTTGTTTTTTATTTTTGCTCCGTATATTTTCTTCTTATTTGGTCACTTCTAATGACCTGCTTCTCCCTCTGTCTCACATCAGTTCTGAGATGCCTGGGAGAAGGTCAGTCAGTCTGCCACTGTCCTCAGGCAAAGCTCTTTATCTTCAACTGCCCAGTGGTGTAAACAGGATCAGGGTAAATATATAAGTCACTACAGATAAGGAAGTCTGTCAAAAGTCTCTCGTTTAAAACAAATGTAAATGCAAAGCACCAAATCATCAACGTTACTGTGTGACCCGAGAACATCATCCTGCTCACAGTGTGCAGCCTGCAGAATCACTGCAGCTGTGGAGAAAAGATACTGTGATATTAATACTCCACCTGAGCCTGGTGAAGAGCCTCCAACCTTTGTTCATGATCCTTTCTTACATTCTCCAGCTTTTTCAGGGCTTGTTTCTCCTGCTGAAGTGCTTTCATGTCAATCTTCTGAC
This sequence comes from Silurus lanzhouensis, assembly GCA_039877035.1. Lineage (NCBI taxonomy): Eukaryota > Metazoa > Chordata > Actinopteri > Siluriformes > Siluridae > Silurus > Silurus lanzhouensis. Next base: position 60,290 of record JBCEWE010000275.1, read on the forward strand.
TCTCCATCTTGGAGAAAAACTCATCGATAGCCTGAGAAATAAAAAAAAAGATGAATAATAAATAAACAAACTACAATTATTATCATTATTTAATCAAAATCAGTTATAAAACGAACCACAAACCTTGTCAAAAGACTCAAATTCAACATATGAGCTCTTTAAGTGTTGGGAAAAGAAAAATGGGTGAAATTCTTCGTACCTGTCAAACCAAAGACGGCGTCATGAGGAAATAACGTTCTGCACTTTAAGAGAAAGACTAATAATAGAAAGTAGTGATCTTACGTGAGTAACTCGTCATGGGGTTTGTCTGGAGTCATGCTTGGCTTTTTTTCCGTTTTCTGAATGATGAAACCCTTTTATAGAAAATCAGAGCAACACAATAAACAACTGCAAAGAACTTCGACATTCAAATCCAAATTCAATATCAAATCCAACCTTTCCATCAAAGTTTGCTGCTTTCTCCATGTACGTCTCTGCCATCTGCAAGGCCTCCAGAAGTTTTGGCCCAGCTGTTGGGGGTTCATAATACAGAACCCCACAGTTATTAACTTCTCAAATGAAGTAATAAAAGTATTTTATATACACTATATACATTTTAGTTATTGGGAAACACGCTACAAGGTAAAAAGTTTGTGGACACCTGACCATAAGATTGCTATGTGCTTACTAACATCTCATTCCACATTTTCTCTATTTGCTGTTATAATGAGCTCCACTCTTCAGGGAAGATTTTGTGGAGGTTTGTGGAGATTCATGCAGCTACAAGGGTGTTAGTGAAGTCAGATAGTGATGTAGGTGAGAAGGTGAGGAGGTTCCTGGGGGGGGCAATCTATGTAGCAGTCTGCTTTATACTTCTATAGCAGGAGATCTTCCACTCCAACCCATGGAAAGCAGATCTTCATGGAGCTGGCTTTGTGCACAGGAGCATTGTCATGCTGGAACAGGTTTGGATCTTCTAGTTCAAGCGTCTGACACAATTGTGTCCAATTTTGTGTAACAGTTTGGAGAAGAAGCACATCTGTGAGGGAAAGTCGGGTGTCCCAATAGTTTTGGCCAAACAGTGTATAAGGAGAACAAACCTTCTGACATGTTAAAGTGACTGTCCATTTTTAAAAGACCAGGAAGACCGACTTCTATAAGACAGTGTTCGATCAGAGTGCCTCCATAAGCTGCGTGAAAAAAGTAAAGTCGGTCAAAAAAGTGACATTTTTAGAAGCAGCGTTGTTGAAAATATGCTGCATAACAGCGACACCTACAGAAGTGTGGATTTAGAATCCTTTTTATTTGCTCTCCACTCTGAGCTTTGGATAAAATATCTGTAAGCCTGCAAAAAAAAGCAAACATTAAACACAAACATTAGACGAAAATCTCTGAAGATTCAGTGGATAAAATAACACGTGTGTACAGCAAGAATTCAGCCAAAAGCAGGTGAAGTAAGAGGTGAAATAAAAACCTTCACATTCTCTAGTTTTTGGATTTAATATAATATCAGTGTAGGAGGTGGAGGCAGAGGGTTAAAACATCTCCATCTTCTCAACTGTTTTCTTTTACTTCACACACGTCCTGAGACGATACATTTCCTGTGTGACGTGAATCCGGTTTTTACTTCGTTTTCTTAATAGAAATGTTTAAAATAGAAGCTTAGTTCTAATAAAAATAACCCAAAATAAGAGACTGATTTAGTTTAGTGCCAGGAGAAGAAATCACACACACTTGGCTGTTCTTAGAAAATGCATTTCTAACTCTAAACTCTCAGTTCTAGTTCATAGCCAACATCAATCTGTCTGGAGCTGATTGTAGTGAAGAAGCACTTAGACGCTCTGTTCCAGTTCAGTCTGATTAGAGACCAGACTCTCTCTCACCTCTCCAGGCTGATGAGGGCTTCAGAAGGTCGAGCATTCTCTATGGGGTATCGTTCTCTCACTGCGATTTTCACATCCTCTGCCTCGCCGGTACGGAAGCGCAGCAGGTTCAGTATAGTAAACTCATGATCGGTCAGGATTATGTTCCCCTGCCAATGCAAACCACACACATGAAATGAGACATTCTTCTGTGAACACACACACCAAGTTTGTGCACACCTGAGGATAAGACTGGTGTGTGCCTTTTGAACATCCTGTTCTACATTTAATCCCATTTACTGTTATAATGAGCTCCACACTTCTGGGAAGATGTTCCACTGATGTTGCACTTCATTCAGCTACATGAGTGTTAGTAAAGTCAGGTACTGGTGTAGGTGAAGAACCACAATTAGCTTGAACAGTCTAGTGTCCCAATACTTTTGACCAACACGTGCATACACACGTTTGTAGAAATGTTTACGAGTGTAACGGAAAACAAAACGCACAGTTCAGAACATACCTCGGTTTTAACTCACGATTCGGTACAATCAGTTAAATTTTAATAAAATTCAATAAATGGAAAATGTAATTAAATATTTTATATTTGTTAGAATTCAATTTATTTTAGCAGACTTTAAAAAATGTCTTCATTCCTTCCATCCTTCATTCATTCACTCCCTCCACACGTGGAAGTGTCCGGATTTTCTCCTTTTAAAAGAACATTTTTTATTTTATTTACTTTATTCAATTTACACTACAAATAATTATTGTAAAAAATATTTTCATTGAATTTCTCATGTTTTCATGCATTATTTAATTGTGTGTTGGTTAAATAAAGAATATAATGATGATGATTGGACACCAGTACCAGCTGATACTCAAGGTTTCAGAATTAATATGGAAAAGAAAAAAAATGCTTTCTTTTGCCTTCTTTAAAACTCAGACAGAACTTCACTTACTCTGTCGTACAACTCAACTATAAGGTGGTACGCAGCTTCTCCAGAGCCGAACTGAAGGTCCACAATCCGGTCCACACCGAGCTGTTTTATGTGTACCAGTCTCCTGGACTTCAGGTGTTTTCTGCACTTAAGCAACAATGTAAAAGGAAATACTCAGAAATCATCAAACATCACAACTATTTCACATCAAAGATCACACACCAGAACACAACATACTTTCATAGCAAACCCAGAGGGCATGAGGTTTTTGGGCCACTCGAAGTCTGTGGAGTGAATCCGTATGCCAGACTCGACCAGCAGGACGGCTTTACTGTCCGGCCTGGAGAACAAAAAACACAATTTCAATCATCTCGTATGCAGTTACTTAAATCAGCATTCATATTTTTTTAGAGATACTAAACTTTATTCCTGCTTTTCCCATTAGAGGGCGCCACAGCGGATCATCCGTATTCGTGATCTGCATGTTTGATTTGGCCCATGTTTTTACGCTGGATGCTCTTCCTAACGCAACCCTCCCCATTTATCCGGGCTTGGGACCGGCACTGAGAGTGACCTGGCTTGTGCAACACTAATAGCTGGGGTCGGTTCCCTGACTGGGGATCGAACCCGGACCACAGCGGTGAGAGCGCCGCATCCTGAACATTAGACCACCAGGGAACCCCCATTCTTTTAGAGATAACTGACATAATTCTCTCCACATGCTGAATCTCGTGCACACACACACGCACACATACACACGCGCACGCACACACACGCACACACGCACGCACACATACACACGCGCACACACGCTCTGTGTCGTGTGGTGGAGCTCTGTGTCGTGTCGTGTGGTGGAGCTCTGTGTTGTGTCCTGTGGTGGAACTCTGTGTTGTGTTTTGTTGTGTGGTGGAGCTCTGTGTCGTGTCGTGTGGTGGAGCTCTGTGTCGTGTCGTGTGGTGGAGCTCTGTGTCGTGTCGTGTGGTGGAGCTCTGTGTCGTGTCCTGTGGTGGAGCTCTGTGTCGTGTCCTGTGGTGGAGCTCTGTGTCGTGTCCTGTGGTGGAGCTCTGTGTTGTGTCGTGTGGTGGAGCTCTGTGTCGTGTCCTGTGGTGGAGCTCTGTGTCGTGTCGTGTGGTGAAGCTCTGTGTTGTGTCCTGTGGTGGAGCTCTGTGTTGTGTCGTGTGGTGGAGCTCTGTGTCGTGTCGTGTGGTGGAGCTCTGTGTCGTGTCGTGTCGTGTGGTGGAGCTCTGTGTCGTGTCGTGTGGTGGAGCTCTGTGTCGTGTCGTGTGGTGGAGCTCTGTGTCGTGTCGTGTGGTGGAGCTCTGTGTCGTGTCGTGTGGTGGAGCTCTGTGTCGTGTCGTGTGGTGGAGCTCTGTGTCGTGTCGTGTGGTGGAGCTCTGTGTTGTGTCGTGTGGTGGAGCTTTGTGTCGTGTCGTGTGGTAGAGCTCTGTGTCGTGTCGTGGAGCTCTGTGTCATGTCGTGTGGTGGAGCTCTGTGTCGTGTCCTGTGGTGGAGCTCTGTGTCGTGTCGTGTCGTGTGGTGGAGCTCTGTGTCGTGTCGTGTGGTAGAGCTCTGTGTCGTGTCGTGTGGTAGAGCTCTGTGTCGTGTCGTGGAGCTCTGTGTCGTGTCGTGTGGTGGAGCTCTGTGTCGTGTCGTGTGGTGGAGCTCTGTGTCGTGTCGTGTGGTGAAGCTCTGTGTTGTGTCCTGTGGTGGAGCTCTGTGTCGTGTCGTGTGGTGGAGCTCTGTGTCGTGTCGTGTCGTGTCGTGGAGCTCTGTGTCATGTCGTGTGGTGGAGCTCTGTGTCGTGTCCTGTGGTGGAGCTCTGTGTCGTGTCCTGTGGTGGAGCTCTGTGTCGTGTCCTGTGGTGGAGCTCTGTGTTGTGTCGTGTGGTGGAGCTCTGTGTCGTGTCCTGTGGTGGAGCTCTGTGTCGTGTCGTGTGGTGGAGCTCTGTGTCGTGTCGTGTGGTGGAGCTCTGTGTCGTGTCGTGTGGTGGAGCTCTGTGTTGTGTCGTGTGGTGGAGCTTTGTGTTGTGTCGTGTGGTGGAGCTCTGTGTCGTGTCGTGTGGTAGAGCTCTGTGTCGTGTCGTGGAGCTCTGTGTCGTGTCGTGTGGTGGAGCTCTGTGTCGTGTCGTGTGGTGGAGCTCTGTGTCGTGTCGTGTGGTGAAGCTCTGTGTTGTGTCCTGTGGTGGAGCTCTGTGTCGTGTCGTGTGGTGGAGCTCTGTGTCGTGTCGTGTCGTGTCGTGGAGCTCTGTGTCATGTCGTGTGGTGGAGCTCTGTGTCGTGTCCTGTGGTGGAGCTCTGTGTCGTGTCCTGTGGTGGAGCTCTGTGTTGTGTCGTGTGGTGGAGCTCTGTGTCGTGTCGTGTGGTGAAGCTCTGTGTCGTGTCCTGTGGTGGAGCTCTGTGTCGTGTCGTGTGGTGGAGCTCTGTGTTGTGTTGTGTGGTGGAGCTCTGTGTCGTGTCGTGTGGTGGAGCTCTGTGTCGTGTCCTGTGGTGGAGCTCTGTGTCGTGTCCTGTGGTGGAGCTCTGTGTTGTGTCGTGTGGTGGAGCTCTGTGTCGTGTCGTGTGGTGGAGCTCTGTGTTGTGTTGTGTGGTGGAGCTCTGTGTCGTGTCGTGTCCTGTGGTAGAGCTCTGTGTCGTGTCGTGTGGTGGAGCTCTGTGTCGTGTCGTGTGGTGGAGCTCTGTGTCGTGTCGTGTCCTGTGGTAGAGCTCTGTGTCGTGTCGTGTGGTGGAGCTCTGTGTCGTGTCGTGTGGTGGAGCTCTGTGTCGTGTCGTGTGGTGGAGCTCTGTGTTGTGTCGTGTGGTGGAGCTATATGTTGTGTTGTGTTTTGTTGTGTGGTGGAGCTCTGTGTTGTGTCGTGTGGTGGAGCTATGTGTTGTGTTGTGTTGTGTGGTGGAGCTCTGTGTTGTGTTTTGTTGTGTGGTGGAGCTCTGTGTTGTGTCGTGTGGTGGAGCTATGTGTTGTGTTGTGTTGTGTTGTGTGGTGGAGCTCTGTGTTGTGTCGTGTGGTGGAGCTATATGCTGTGTTGTGTTTTGTTGTGTGGTGGAGCTATGTGTTGTGTTGTGTTGTGTGGTGGAGCTCTGTGTTGTGTTTTGTTGTGTGGTGGAGCTCTGTGTTGTGTCGTGTGGTGGAGCTATGTGTTGTGTTGTGTTGTGTTGTGTGGTGTGGTGGAGCTCTGTGTTGTGTTTTGTTGTGTGGTGGAGCTCTGTGTTGTGTCGTGTGGTGGAGCTATGTGTTGTGTTGTGTTGTGTGGTGGAGCTCTGTGTTGTGTTTTGTTGTGTGGTGGAGCTATGTGTTGTGTTTTGTTGTGTGGTGGAGCTCTGTGTTGTGTCGTGTGGTGGAGCTATGTGTTGTGTTGTGTTGTGTGGTGGAGCTCTGTGTTGTGTTGTGTTGTGTTGTGTGGTGGAGCTCTGTGTTGTGTTGTGTTGTGTGGTGGAGCTATGTGTTGTGTCGTGTGGTGGAGCTATGTGTTGTGTTGTGTTGTGTTGTGTGGTGGAGCTCTGTGTTGTGTTTTGTTGTGTGGTGGAGCTCTGTGTTGTGTCGTGTGGTGGAGCTATGTGTTGTGTCGTGTGGTGGAGCTCTGTGTTGTGTCGTGTGGTGGAGCTATGTGTTGTGTTGTGTGGTGGAGCTATGTGTTGTGTTGTGTTGTGTTGTGTGGTGGAGCTATGTGTTGTGTCGTGTGGTGGAGCTATGTGTTGTGTCGTGTGGTGGAGCTATGTGTTGTGTTGTGTTGTGTTGTGTGGTGGAGCTATGTGTTGTGTTTTGTTGTGTTGTGTGGTGGAGCTATGTGTTGTGTCGTGTGGTGGAGCTATGTGTTGTGTTGTGTTGTGTTGTGTGGTGGAGCTATGTGTTGTGTTTTGTTGTGTGGTGGAGCTCTGTGTTGTGTCGTGTGGTGGAGCTATGTGTTGTGTTGTGTCGTGTGGTGGAGCTATGTGTTGTGTCGTGTGGTGGAGCTATGTGTTGTGTTGTGTTGTGTTGTGTGGTGGAGCTATGTGTTGTGTTTTGTTGTGTGGTGGAGCTCTGTGTTGTGTCGTGTGGTGGAGCTATGTGTTGTGTTGTGTTGTGTGGTGGAGCTCTGTGTTGTGTTTTGTTGTGTGGTGGAGCTATGTGTTGTGTTTTGTTGTGTGGTGGAGCTCTGTGTTGTGTTGTGTTGTGTTGTGTGGTGGAGCTATGTGTTGTGTTTTGTTGTGTGGTGGAGCTCTGTGTTGTGTCGTGTGGTGGAGCTATGTGTTGTGTTGTGTTGTGTTGTGTGGTGGAGCTCTGTGTTGTGTTTTGTTGTGTGGTGGAGCTCTGTGTTGTGTCGTGTGGTGGAGCTATGTGTTGTGTTGTGTTGTGTTGTGTGGTGGAGCTCTGTGTTGTGTTTTGTTGTGTGGTGGAGCTCTGTGTTGTGTCGTGTGGTGGAGCTATGTGTTGTGTTGTGTTGTGTTGTGTGGTGGAGCTCTGTGTTGTGTTTTGTTGTGTGGTGGAGCTCTGTGTTGTGTCGTGTGGTGGAGCTATGTGTTGTGTTGTGTTGTGTGGTGGAGCTCTGTGTTGTGTTGTGTTGTGTTGTGTGGTGGAGCTCTGTGTTGTGTCGTGTGGTGGAGCTATGTGTTGTGTTGTGTTGTGTTGTGTTGTGTGGTGGAGCTCTGTGTTGTGTTTTGTTGTGTGGTGGAGCTCTGTGTTGTGTCGTGTGGTGGAGCTATGTGTTGTGTTGTGTTGTGTGGTGGAGCTCTGTGTTGTGTTGTGTTGTGTTGTGTGGTGGAGCTCTGTGTTGTGTTTTGTTGTGTGGTGGAGCTCTGTGTTGTGTCGTGTGGTGGAGCTATGTGTTGTGTTGTGTTGTGTGGTGGAGCTCTGTGTTGTGTTGTGTTGTGTTGTGTGGTGGAGCTCTGTGTTGTGTCGTGTGGTGGAGCTATGTGTTGTGTTGTGTTGTGTGGTGGAGCTCTGTGTTGTGTTGTGTTGTGTTGTGTGGTGGAGCTCTGTGTTGTGTCGTGTGGTGGAGCTATGTGTTGTGTTGTGTTGTGTTGTGTGGTGGAGCTCTGTGTTGTGTTTTGTTGTGTGGTGGAGCTCTGTGTTGTGTCGTGTGGTGGAGCTATGTGTTGTGTTGTGTGGTGGAGCTCTGTGTTGTGTTTTGTTGTGTGGTGGAGCTCTGTGTTGTGTCGTGTGGTGGAGCTATGTGTTGTGTTGTGTTGTGTTGTGTGGTGGAGCTCTGTGTTGTGTTTTGTTGTGTGGTGGAGCTCTGTGTTGTGTCCTGTGGTGGAGCTCTGTGTTGTGTCGTGTGGTGGAGCTATGTGTTGTGTTGTGTTGTGTTGTGTGGTGGAGCTCTGTGTTGTGTTTTGTTGTGTGGTGGAGCTCTGTGTTGTGTCGTGTGGTGGAGCTATGTGTTGTGTTGTGTTGTGTTGTGTGGTGGAGCTCTGTGTTGTGTTTTGTTGTGTGGTGGAGCTCTGTGTTGTGTTGTGTGGTGGAGCTCTGTGTTGTGTTTTGTTGTGTGGTGGAGCTCTGTGTTGTGTTGTGTGGTGGAGCTCTGTGTTGTGTTTTGTTGTGTGGTGGAGCTCTGTGTTGTGTCCTGTGGTGGAGCTCTGTGTTGTGTCGTGTGGTGGAGCTATGTGTTGTGTTGTGTTGTGTTGTGTGGTGGAGCTCTGTGTTGTGTTTTGTTGTGTGGTGGAGCTCTGTGTTGTGTCGTGTGGTGGAGCTATGTGTTGTGTTGTGTTGTGTTGTGTGGTGGAGCTCTGTGTTGTGTTTTGTTGTGTGGTGGAGCTCTGTGTTGTGTCGTGTGGTGGAGCTATGTGTTGTGTTGTGTTGTGTTGTGTGGTGGAGCTCTGTGTTGTGTTTTGTTGTGTGGTGGAGCTCTGTGTTGTGTCCTGTGGTGGAGCTCTGTGTTGTGTTTTGTTGTGTGGTGGAGCTCTGTGTTGTGTTTTGTTGTGTGGTGGAGCTCTGTGTTGTGTCCTGTGGTGGAGCTCTGTGTTGTGTTTTGTTGTGTGGTGGAGCTCTGTGTTGTGTCCTGTGGTGGAGCTCTGTGTTGTGTTTTGTTGTGTGGTGGAGCTCTGTGTTGTGTCCTGTGGTGGAGCTCTGTGTTGTGTTTTGTTGTGTGGTGGAGCTCTAGGGTTCTGGAGGAACGTTGTCTCATGTCACTGTGATCTGTGTCTGCTATATATAGTTGAAATGAAAATAAAGGTTTCTTGACTCCTGATTTAAACAAACATTTGAGTTTGTTGAGGAAACAGTGCAGTGATGGAGAGGATTGTGGTTCTTACCTCTGCAGGCGGATGAGGTAGGTCTTACTGTCAATGTCATAGACATTATACACTCGCATCCCCACATACCTGTATTACAGAAACAAAGAGTTTTAGACAAAAACACACTCAAATACAGATCATTATCTGCTACTGGACCAAAATTCTTCTACACACAAACCGCATGTAACTACAGCATTACAGCTTCAGGAGTGTGACACTTATTAACGTGTAATATTAGTGTTCAACACAATGACGTCATCACTGCTCTCTGTACAGCGTGTTAGAGAATTCCTCCAGGTGAACACGTGTTAGCAGTTAGCTAGCTGTATTAGTGCGCAATGTGTGTGTGTCAGAGTTTTAATCCTTACTTGTGATTGAGTTCAGAGATCACTGCTCTGATGTCCACGGTATTAAACCTGCTTTTCATCTTCTCACACACTTACACGCTCCACAACCTTTGCGCCTTTGCGCATGCGCCACCACCTACGGAAGCCTGAATGTTTTTCAAGCGCAAGAGTTCGAATTTTATTATTTTTTTTTTTTTTGACAAACAAGAATTAAACAATAAATAATCACAATACAGATACAAAAAATGACAGAGAGACTACAAAACCATAGAAAAGTATAACGTTTTTATTGTAACACATTAAAGGTTTCTTACAACAGATTAAAAAAGAATGTGTTTTGGGGGCCTTTGAATTGACAAGTTCTCCTCGGGGGTGTCCAGTCCTGGAAGCACCAATCACACCACGTCAACACGACACCACGACCAATCACGACACTGATGAGGGAAGTCCCTCCTTCACATCTTCACAACACACTACTATATACACCTCTGCTGACGGCCCCTGCCACATTCTCCTTCTCTTCCCTGAGAAGATCCGTTTTTTTTAGGAATCCATCCTCAGCAGATAAGGGTGACCGCTAAACTGTTCACGGGTGAGCCGTGGAGATACGTCTCCGAGCACGGCTGCTTCTTTTTGAGGGAGATATTCACTGTTGAGGTGAATATTTTTCTTCTGCTGTTCCTTTTTCACCTTACGTTAAGTGGGAAAGGAAGGGTAATCGCTACAAGACCCGAGTTCAAAAGGCACATTGTGGTGATCGCATTTATCTCCCGGTGTTGCATCTCAGCTGATTCCAGCGTGTGAGGCAGAAATGCGGCTTTTTTTTGGGACAAACCTTTCTCAAAAAGAGTACCTGTTAAGGGTTTCTCCAGACTGGTGGTACTCATCTCAACCTGCTCCCTACTCTCACCACTAATCACAATATCATCCGCAAACATCAGAGTTCATGGAGACTGCTGTCTGACCTCGTCCTTCAACCTGTCTATCACCACTGCAAACAGGCACGGGCTCAGAGCCGATCCTGGATGCAGTCCAACCTCCACCTTGAACCAGTCTGTTGTTCCTACTGCACACTTCACTGCTGTCACACTGTCCTCATACATGTCCTGCACCACCCTCACATACTTCTCTGACACACCAGACTTCCACATACAATACCACAACTCCTCTCTCCACCCTGTCGTACACTTTCTCCAAATCCACAAAAACACAATGCAACTCCTTCTGACCTTCTCTATACTTCTCCATCAACATTCTCAAAGCAAATAATGCGTCTGTGGTGCTCTTCCTCGGCATGAAACCATACTGCTGCTCACAGATGGTCACCTCTTCTCTCAGCCTGGCTTCCACTACTCTTTCCCATAACTTCATGGTGTGACTGATCAACTTTATTCCCCTGTAGTTACTGCAGGTCTGCACATCTCCCTTATTCTTAAAGAACAGTACCAGCACACTCCTTCTCCATTCCTCAGGCATCTTCTTACCTTACAGAATCTTGTTGAACAATCTGGTTGAAAACTCCACTTCCTGCTTCACCATCTCCACATCATCCAACCTTCTCTCTCTCTCTTATTTTCCTCATTCATCAGCTGCTCAAAGTACTCCCTCCACCTTCTCAACACACTCTCCTCACTAGTCAACACATTTCCATCTCCATCCTTTATTGCTCTAACTTGCAGCACATCCTTCTCAGCTCGGTTCCTCTGCCTGGCCAATCGCTACAAATCCTTTTCTCCTTCCTCAGTGTCCAACTTCTCCTACAGCTCCTCATATGACTTTTCCTTGGCTTTCACCACATCCCTCTTCACCTGCTGCTGCATCTCCTTGTTCTCCTGCCTACTTTTCTCATCACTCTGTCGACCTCAATTCTGTTTCTCCAACCTCTTTCTCCTTCTGCTCTCCTGCACTTCCTCATTCCACCACCACTATTCTTTGTCTTCCTTTCTATTTCCAGATGTTGCACCAAAAACCATTCTATCTGTCTCCCTGATCACTTCTGCAGTAGTTCCTCAATCATCCAGCACCTCTTCACCACCACCGAGCTCCTGTCTGACCTCTTCCCTGAACCTCACACTACACTCTTCCTCCTTCAGTTTCCACCATCTTATTCTTCTTTCAGTCCTCACTCTCCTCCTCTTCTTCTTCACCTTCAAAACCATCCTACAGACCACCATCCGATGCTGTCTAGCTACACTGTCCCCTGCCAACACCTTACAGTCTCCAATCTCCTTCAGGTTGCATCTCCTGCATAGAACATAGTCCAATACGAAGCTATTATATTGGGTTATAATAGCATGGGTCTTTGGCCTCCAGAAGGGCTGAGAGCTCATTATACTTGAGGCCTGGTCACCTTGTGGACGCTGTTTAAGCAGCATGCTGGGCTTCGCCACACACTTTTGTCTGATTTTATAGGCTGGACGTCACAGAGCCTTCTTTGGCTTCAATTCATCCTAAATGTGTGGAAAAAAAAGAGAGAGAAGAGAAGATGGAATCATCGTAACAGGCATGTTTCATTTCTCATGTCTCCACTCTCTTGGGTGAAGGGTGGAAAGCTCATGGTAATTTGATCACATCACTGAGACGCCTGCTTCAGACAGCATATCTGCAATACGGGAGATGTCTATATCCCACAGTGAGCTACTGAATATGAAGATATAAAGAATATAATAAATTCACTGGTCAGTGGATCATTAGGAAGTCAGTAGATCAGTGAGATGTCAGTAGATCAGTAGGAAGTCAGTAGATCAGTAGGAAGTCAGTAGATCAGTGAGATGTCAGTAGATCACTAGGAAGTCAGTAGATCAGTAAGATGTCAGTAGATCAGTAGGAAGTCAGTACATCAGTGAGATGTCAGTAGATCACTAGGAAGTCAGTAGATCAGTGAGATGTCAGTAGATCAGTAGGAAGTCAGTAGATCAGTAAGATGTCAGTAGATCAGTAGGAAGTCAGTACATCAGTGAGATGTCAGTAGATCAGTAGGAAGTCAGTAGATCAGTGAGATGTCAGTAGATCAGTAGGAAGTCAGTAGTGTGTGTGTGTGTGTGTGTGTGTGCGCGCACGCGCGCGCTGCTCCACTCGGGTCATGTGGTGTTTACCTTTCCTGTTTGGCTCTGCAAACGGGTCAGAGGTCAGGCGCGCGCCGTTACCAGGGTTACTGTAAGCAGAAAATCAAGATGGCGGCGGGCAGGAGGCGGTGTGTGTCCTGTCAGAGACTCGGACTGACGCTTCAGCTAGATTTATAAAGTATTATTAACGCTGCAGGGGGAGTGTAGTAACAATGAGTACAATCAGAAGGCTTTTCGTGCGCTGTCAGCACAGCTCGGGCTCGGACTGAAGGATGGACAGTAAGTTAGAAACCTGAGAAAATGACGGAAATCTGCTGCAGTTAGCAGCGTGGCTAGGCTAGCGGTGTAGTGTGATGTTAGAGGGTTTCCACACGGAATTTAAACATTAAACACACATAAACATCTTAGTCCTTAAACAGTGTACATGTGGAAATGTGGCATGTTTTAAAATAAAGAATACATCTATATTTCTGTGTAGATTACAGAGTAATAAAGAAAATCGGAGAAGGAACGTTTTCCCAGGTGACGAAGGTACAGAGTCTGAAGGACGGAAAACATTATGCGTGTAAAACCATGAAGCAGCCCATTCCCAGGTACAGCACTGCTACTTCACACCTGTCAGCCTTTACAGGGCAGGGGCAGAGGGGGGCAGAGGGAGGGCGGGGGAGGGATTAGCAGGGGAGGGCAGTAGCTCATATACGTATATACACACACAACAGATGAACATAGAGGTGTGTATGTTTCTACCCAACACTGTAATTTGAATAGGCATAAATAAAATCGAATGTACAATATGGCGCACTAACATCCTGGAAAAGCCTCCTCACCCCAGAGGTGTCTGTGAGGGTTCCTCTCTATTCAGTGTGTCTGACCAGACCTCCTCCAGCTGCTCTTCATGTGAAATGGACATGCTGAATAACTGATATTTAAGTCGTGTCTTAAGCATTTCTGTAAGCGAACTTCTTTACCCAGTCTGGAACAGGCACACAACCTCCGTGAGGTCCAAGCCATGAAGAGACTGAGTTTACATCCTAATATCCTGCAGCTTCATGAAGTTATATTGTAAGTACACAACAGTTTGAAAATAAAATGAATAAATGTCATTTTGTAAAGATTTTCCTGTATTTTACTTTAAGAGATTGATTTATTATGTTCTTTTCAGTGACCAAGATACAAGAACCTTGTCTTTGATCTGTGAACTTATGGAGATGAATATATATGAGTTGATTAGAGGTATTTGAAATATTATTTATTTGAAAAGAATAAGTGTTTTGTATCATGTAAGCTTTTAAACCAGTACCTACTGTGTGTATAAACAGAATGATTTGCTTGGCACCAAACATAATGTAGTTTTCCTTCTATAATTCACTTTGTGGCCAAACAGTGTAGCTTATAATATTTATTTTAAATTGACACCATTTAAAACTGAATTATAGAAAGAAAACCACATTTTGTTTGGTGCGAAGCAAAACACCTGCTCATGACACCCATAAGTGCTTGTTGAACATCTAATTGTATAAACACGTCACTGGGATTCTGGAATATTGCTGTGGTCATTAGTGAGGTTTGTGCTGATCAAGAAGGTGTTCCGCAGCATTTCTGTGTTTTTGATGGAGCTCAGGGACATTGTCATGCTGGAACAGGTTTGATCTACAGCCATTAGGTCCAGTGAAGAACAGTAAAGCAGAAAAATACATTAGGAACTGTGGCCATGACCACATATCAGGGTCAAGCTCCCAGTCTGGCATCTGCTCTGGCCGTGTAGTTTACATGTGGGTATTTGTTTAGTTCTGTATCACAGATGGGGATTGTGTCTTTGTGTTGTTGTAGGAAGACAGTATCCTTTACCTGAAAACAAAGTGAAAATCTACATGTATCAGCTTTGTAAAGCTCTAGATCATATGCACAGGTAGGATCTCTCCCTGCTTTTATTTACTCTTTAATGAATGCTTACTGTGCTTTTGTGTGTTTTCTTTTTCACCCATTTACACTGTACAGGGTTCATCTGTTCTTTTTTTCTCTTTTATAAGCAATGGGATTTTCCACAGAGACGTGAAACCAGAGAATATTTTAATTAAAGTAAGCAATAAGTCCAGCACTCAATATTAAAATTAACTCATTTATTTTAAATGCTAAAATTCCCAAAAGTAAACTTCAATAATTCTCTGTTTTTTTTTAATAGCGTGACGTCCTGAAACTAGCAGACTTCGGCTCCTCCAGGAGTGTGTATTGCAAACCACCTCACACAGAATATATCTCCACACGCTGGTACAGAGCTCCAGAATGTCTGCTTACAGACGGACACTACTCCCTCAAAATGGACATGTGGAGTGCAGGATGTGTGTTTTTTGAAATTCTCAGGTGTGTTATTTCTACATTTAACACATGCAGTCTTCTGAAACATTATTGATTGGTTTCTAATTTATTGCTGTATTTCGTTGTCTTCCAGCTTGAATCCTTTGTTCCCAGGGACTAATGAGGTGAATCAGGTGTCCAAGATTCATGAGGTTTTGGGGACACCAGACAGCACAGTTCTCCAGAAGTTCAAACAGTGAGTGTAAACTGGAACTCAGGCTTCTGAGTGAAGATCATTTACTGAACGATCTGCCAAACAGTTCAGTCAACAGACTTTCCAAGTAAAGTCATGTCTTCATGTGTAGATGTTTTAACTGTGTGAAAAGTGAACGTGAAGCCCTCAACATGAACATACCAGGACAAGAGTATTAAGTAGTATCTGCATTTACCTCAGTTTCACTTTCTGGAATTATTTCAGTTTTATTTGAAGGCAGAAACAAAACTTTAATAAAAATATATTATTAAATGACCTTTATAGTATTTAGAACTGTGTGTGTGTGTGTGTGTGTGTGTGTGTGTGTGTGTGTGTGTGTGTGTGTTCAGGTTGTGAGGACAGAAACACATCTTCTGCTTCTGACATGTTTGCTGTGTGGGTTTCTGTGATTAATAAACCAGTCCAGTTCTCCTCATACATCTTGTTGACTTGTTTTGCTGGAACGTGTCTCCTCCTGTTTCAGGTCTCGTGTGATGGCGTTTGATTTCGTGCCTCGGAAAGGCTGTGGACTTTCTCGTCTGATCCCTCACTGCTCGGCTCCTAGCCTCTCTTTACTCTATCAGATGCTGGCGTATGATCCAGACGAACGCATAAGTCCACGTACAGCACTGCAGCACACCTGTTTTAGAGATCTCCGGTAAGAAGCACCTGGTGTCTGGCATCTGCCACACAGCTGTAGAGTTACATCAAAATACAATCGCAAAAGAGCAATAAATCTAATAAACACTTCATAGAATTTGAGATCATTGATATGCAGTGAATCCTGATAAATGACAGCCAGGTGTAATTCAGGTGTCCATCTGCACGGTTTTGTTCATGAAGAACGTCTGTAGTTGTGAACAGATGGACAGTGGATTGTGGTCTGTAGTGGAGACTGAAGGCAGCAGGTTTGAGTTCACAGCTGAGTTAGAAGTTATAAAGGAGTTTATGTGAGTTATAAAGTGTGGGTTAATCTCAGCATTCCTGCACACATGCTGATTCACCTCACGGCCAAACTGAGCAGTTTCTCTGAAGCAGGAATTCTGTATGAGGGTGTATGAAGATAAATGTAGTGAATCTTAGTTTAGCAGCTTCTGTCCACAAAACACTTGAATAAACATTGGAATAGATTTAAATTTCAATGTTCTTTCTAAGCATCGAGAGAAACTCTGAGCCTCTGGAGACACTCTGAGCCTCTGGAGAAACTCTGAGCCTCTGGAGACACCCTAAACTCTGGAGACACCCTGAGCCTCTGGAGACACCCCAAACGTCTGGAGACACCCTGAGCCTCTGGAGACACCCTAAACTCTGGAGACACCCCAAACGTCTGGAGACACCCTGAGCCTCTGGAGACACCCTGAGCCTCTGGAGACACCCTGAGCCAGTTAAACAGTGAACTTACTCTCCTGAGGCAGTAACGGCAATGTCATGGGAAAGGATCTGATGGTTCTGGTGCTGTGGAAAGTCTTCTCACAGGGAACATCAGTGCCTGATTTGGAGGTACCATGGACCAAAACCAAAAAGTGCAGTACAGAGACACAGACTCTTCAGTGCTTCCATCAGAAAAGTGCTACTGGATCCTGAGGACCAACAGAGAGACAATCAGGCGATTGAGAGAAAATCCCACATGACTTACAGCTTTGGTTTAATTACAGTACATATGAATATCTTTTACTCTATTTACTGTATATCAGCTTCTACATTCTGCTTCTCTCTACAGTCTGGCAGAAAGGAGAGCTTTAGGGCTCCACAGGACTTTTGGGGTTGTTGAGGAAAGCAGCAGCAGCGCGACTCCAGGATCAGTGCAGCAGTTCTGGTGCAGCACACGGCAGGGGAGACGGCAGGTACGTCACCTCTTCCGTTTGCACTTCAACACGGAAAACGTTACCAGCAGTAGTAAGATCTGAAGACACCATGCAGAAAGCAGCATCTTCTTCTTCGAATTCATGAATGTTTTTTTTCCAGCAGCAGTTAAAGCATGTGGCCGAACCCCTCAGCAGACACGTCTTGCCTCGTTATCCTGTGGAGCTTCCGAAGCTCACGGTGGGAGTGAACACTCCTAAAGTGCCCTACCCCGTGTCCAGCCTGCCTGCTTTCTCTGTACCACACCAGGGGCTGCTGCCAGCCATCACCTCCAAAAAGTGCCATTCTCGTCCACTGAAGGTAAATGCTGAGGACACAACTGGTGTGTATACGTGTCCTTCATCCTTCATCCTCCTTCAGTGTCTTTTATTAGCTTTCTTTCCTGCAGGCCAGGGAAGAGCCACACTGCTCAGCTTTAAAGAGCTTCTACATGCCTCCTCTGGAGAGAAAAGGTAAAGGCTACTGACGTCCAGCCCACAAATGCAGCTGTGCAAATAACAACGTTCCAGAAGTGTTGGAACATTTCGAGCATTAAACTGTGCAGTCTGGAGAGACGCCTTCATATGACCTAAACTTTTCCATGTAATCATGTACAGATGTACTACTACTACTATCAGATCCATAATCCCCCCGTCCACGTGGCATCAGAACACCTGGGCTGCGTCCCAATCCAATCGCCTTTCACCATAAAGTGCACTTGGGATAAATTTCTAGTGGAGAAAAAAAAGATCAGTGCGACTCGATCAGATAAACACTGTGTTCTGATACACACAGGTTTATTTCAGCTCTTTTACTTCTCAGGTAGAATTAAAAGCTGATCTTTGTATATAAATGTTCATTAAAAAACTACTAAACAGTTCAGTGGTTAATAAATAAAACTGTAATAAAGTTGTTATTAATTTGATTGGTGAATTGAATCCGGTAGATGAACAGATTAACTCCAACAACAGTATAAAAAACCTTCAAAACTGTCCTTCATTATTAAATGTGTCCTTCTGCAGTCCATCTCCAGCTGTGAACATCAGGATCTTCACAACAGACTCATTAATGTAGACGTGAGAATTTGTATAATTGACCTTTTTAACTAAAATAAATACACATGGAGAAAGTTCATGGTCACGTGGAAGCACTTTCTGGAGAAACATCTCAAATGAAGGTTCACTATAAAGTATGGATTGTTGGTTCAGCTCATACTGATTTAAGTGAATCTGGAAAAGACTTCATCACTTCACACTTTCATTTCGTATCAAGGCTTTGGGTTCTCCCAGAGGTTCCTCCTGTCTCTCATACACTGAATGTGTAGCTCAGGGGCAGTGTTCCAGGAACCCATTCAGAATTTGCCAAATGGGGAACAAAAACCATGAAGAAATCCGTGTTTCCTGCCACAGACACCAACGTGGACACGGACTGAATAAAATATAAAACAAACAACAAACACGTTCATTTACCTGAAAACACACAAAAACTTAAACTGGTCACTAAAAGCAGGATTCCTGCACACATCATCTTCTCCTGTTTCAGAGAACTGAGTGCTGAAGTCTGATTCCAGGAGGACGAGAAGATCGAGCAGAAGGCAGCAGACAAAAGAACCATGGGAATAAAAGATTTCCAAAAGCTCCTATAAAGAAAACATTTTGCTCATAACAGTTGATTGTAGAAATTAGACTAAGAATTATTAAATAGTCAAAATATAAAAATAAAGTTCCTGAAATAAAACACACGAGCGCCGCCTAGTGGCGAGAAACATCGAGAACACAGAAGGCTGTTTAACTGCAGCTTCACTCAGGATGAAGAAACATGATGGACTGACAGTCCACTTCTTTTTTAGCATAAACTCAGATGATGCTTTTATACTCCACCTTTGGGTTTAGTCTTTGGTCCTGAACAAAACACTGAGATTCACAAGTTTTTCCCCCCGTAGCCTTTCTTATAAACACGTTTAACTGTTCGAGGACTACAGCAGATCGATAGGTTCCACAGATCTCACAAACAAAAGAGAAAGGAACTGTATGCTTTCACACTGAGGAGTGTGATGGGACCATCCATGAGATTCCTCAGATGACTGAATAAGACACAAATGAGATCATTTTCCATGTTAATGCTGAAAAGGAAACATGGAGGAAAAGCAGAGGGATCTGAGGGGGCATGTTCTACACCAGGAAAAGCAGAACCATGAATATAAACATTTCACAGATGACTTCCACAAGAAAAAAACAAACCAGATGATGGAACACATGTGCATGTCCTCTGTAAATTAATTCATACATGGATTTCATACTCCTCCTCATTTTCCCTTTTACAGCTCATAGTTTTCCTTCTGCTGAAATACACGGTCAGGTAGTGATGGAGGTGAGAAGGTGAGGAGGTTCCTGGGGTGCAGTCAGCGTTCACATTCATTTCAAAGGTGTTCAATAGTTTTTGAGTTCTATAGCAGGAGATCTTGTGTACAGGAGCATTGTCATGCTGGAACAGGTTCGGGTCTCCTAGTTCAAGTGAAGGAGAAATTTTATGCTTCTGCATCCAAAGATCTTCTGTACCAACACCAGAATAGAGGAACAACAATCTCTTTGATCTGCCCGTGGTGTTGGTGATGAATCTCCTGGGGTTTTTACAGTACAGAAAACCGACACAAAGAACTGGTACAAAAAAGCATCATGTCCTGGGTGGAGGAAATCCAGGTTTTTAAGAGGTCAGTAGCTGAAATTTCCTCTAGAACACTGTGATGAGCAGAAAAGCACCTCGGAACACAGCACAATAACTCTTGAAGCAGATGCAGGCTACAGAAGCAGAGGAGACTGTTGTTCTCCAACCACAGGCCTCTGTGGGCACAGGTTCACCAAAGCTGGACAGCTGAACATCAGAACAAGAACAGGTAATGTTTTTCCAATCTTTAGTGGTAAGAACGTAAGAGAGACGGAGCTCTTTGGCCAGAAATGTGTCGGAACAACAACAGATGTGGTTCCAGCTGCTCGAGTTCCCTGAGCTGGTAACAGAACGAATCTCTGTCCCAGCAGGTCGGTGTGTTCCTGGCCTGTGGAGGCTCTGAGATCTGTGGAGGCTCTGAGATCTGTGGAGGCTCTGAGATTGTGTGTGTGTAAAAGGTACAGATGGATAAACCGTCATTCTTTCCCTCAGTGAAGCTGCTGTAACTTCCTTCTTTCTAGAAATCACCTCTGATGTGGCTTTCGATTTTAATGCAATAGATGATAAACATCACAGTGTGAAATCAATCAAAAGCACAAGGCCGAATGTCAATGAACTTTTTTTTAATGAAGAACAAAATGTGAACTGTAAAAACGTTAACATAAAACGTGACCAGCGCAGCATCTCGCCTTCCGCGGTTAGTGTGGGTTCACTGTACGGTGCATTAACAACGACTGCTAGTCACAAAAAGGTACATTAAACACGAGCTATGGTCACATGGTGAGCTTCAATCATCTCAGAACTACTGGAGTTTCTACTGGGATGATTTAGGAATCACGATGTATTAAAGCGCTGCTGCTGCTGAGCAGAAACTCCATCTCACATCTTATTACACTCGTGTCTGCCAGACTTCCTGAGCTTCACACCTCCAGGTGTTTCAGTTCAGCTGTTCGCAGACAACACCGCACGTTTGTGAGTTTAGAACATTAAAGACATTTGCAAAGGTTCAAACCTTTAGACACATAAATCTCCTATATCAAAATACATCTGGATGACATCTGTACAAGGAACAAAAAAAAAAAAAAAGCAGAAATCTGCATATTCAAGATTTTTAATATCATGTATTTTTCTGCCTTAGAAATATCACTATTTCCTTTAATAATGAGAAAATGTCCACTAGAGTAGTACTGATCATTTGCTTTTGCCCCGTTAATTACTGAATTACAATATTATACATATAATACAAAGCAGATTTTAATCTGAAACAATATTAAAATAAATGCTCAATAGATACAAAGGTTTTAATCATTTCATTTCTCCGTGTTAGACCAGTCCGAGTTCTCGCACACACACACTGTAAAGCCATTCTCTTCTAATAAACTATTAAGTGCAAACAATTTCCTTAAAAAAAACAACAAAAAAAACCCTTTGATTGCAGCATCCAGATTTTTACAGATTCAAATTTCAAGACAGAGGATAATAATAAAGCCGAGAGCATCAGGGCCTCGTCCACGTCTCCTCATATAGTAGTTACAAAAAAGAGAAATCCAAATAAAATCAGTGCAAAGTTCTTAAAGTGAGAGAGAGAATGTGTGTGTGTGTGTGTGTGTGTGTGTGTTTGAGGGAGGGTGTGTACATGTGTGTGAGAGTGTGTATATATATATATATGTGTGTGTGTGTGTGTGTGTGTGTTTGAGGGTGTGTGTGTGTGGGTGTGTGTTTGAGAGGGGGGGTGAGAGGGTGTGTGTGTGTGTATATAATGTGTGTGTGTGGGTGTGTGAGAGGGTGTGTGTGTGTGTGTGTGTGTGTAGGAGGGGAAAAGAGGAGGTGATTGGATATGAAAGAAAAAGGAATTTGGATGGAAGCGAGTCGTTGGATTCTCTTTAGCCCCTGGATTTCCTCTGATTTGCTCTTTACAGTCACACCTGCTTTAGGAAGGAGAAATCAAACGTTTCTGTGAGAAAGAAAAAATCATTCAAAATAAATATTTCCTTAAAAAATAAAAAAGAGAAGGGGCACAACACCACCATGTGCACCACAACGCCACCATGTGCACCACAACGCCACCATGTGCACCACAACACCACAGTCCATCACTCCACCACACTGTTTCCATTTGTGCACAGTATCATCATGTCCACAGTGCAGGTAGACCATCAGAGGAACCACTGATAGAGGACCGAAAAGGGGGGAACAGAGGAACAGGGGAACGGGGTAACAGGGGAACAGAGGAGGAACAGAACAGACATAAAGAAGAGAAGGAGAGAAGTAAAAGACACAATGCTGTAAGCTTGGAAAGAAGCTCAGGGTCTCCATATGGACAGCTTGGTGTGATGCAGGTTCTAAGCAGCAGAATTATTGTGGCTATACTACTGTTCCACTCGGAGAGTTGGCTTGGTTTTGGGAGGACAATAAACCCTGCAAAGGAAAACAAATATCACTGTAAGAGAAACTCCATAAAAATCATGTTCTCACTCACAGACGTTAGAATCACACACACACACACGCACACACGCACGCACACACGTACACACACACACACGCACACACGCGCACGTACACACATGCACACACGCACACACACGTACACACACGCGCGCACACGCGCACACACGTACACACACGCACACGCGCGCGCACACACGCACACGTACACACACACACGCGCGCACACGCGCACACGTACACACACGCACGCGCACACACACGCACGTACACACACACGCGCGCACACACACGCACGTACACACACACGCACACGCGCGCACACACGCGCACACACGCGCGCGCACACGCACGTACACACACGCACACACACACACACGCACGCACGCACACACACGCACACGTACACACGCGCACACGTACACACGCGCACACGCGCACACGCCTCCATCCTGCAGCTCAGAAACAATCCAAATGATAAAGTTCTGCTTCAGAATTTACTTCACAAATCTATTCATTTATAACAAATAAGCCAAAAGTATGTGGACACCTGAGCATACGATTACAATGTGTTTTCTAATGTCTAATGTTTTCTAACTTGTAATGTGTTTAATGAGCTCCACTCCTTTGGAAAGATGTTCCACTAGATGTTGGAGTGTCAAAGGGTGTTAGTAAAGTCAGGTAGTGATGGTGGTGAGAAGGTGAGGAGGTTCCTGGAGTGCAGTCAGCGTTCACATTCATCCCAAAGGTGATCAATTGTGTTGGAGTTCTATAGCAGGAGATCTTCCACATCATCCAACCCATGGAAAGCAGATCTTCATGGAGCTGGCTTTGTGCACAGGAGCATCATCATGCTGGAACAGGTTATGGTCTTCTAGTGTAAGTAAAGGAGAAATTTCAGGCTCCTGCATCCGAAGACGTCTGTCACAATTGTGTCCAACTTTGTGTAACAGTTTGTAGAAGAAGCACATCTGGTTGGGAAAGTCGGGTGTCCCGATACTTTTGGTCAGATGGTGTATTCTGATATTAATTAGAGCTGATGGCAGACGGTAAATTTCTGTCAAAATGGTTGTGTACCTACAGGATCTGGAGAAAATGTGAGGTGTACTGAGGACATGATTATGGATGAGGAGGTTATAGTGGAGGATGAGCTGAAGGTCTACGCTGAAGTGACGTCACCTTAAGTGACAGTTTTTGCACACCAGCTTAGCGGCCTAGATTCACAAGCTTGTGTGGTCTACTGGATTGAGGCTGATCTTACATGCTTCCATTTTACAATAATCACATTTATCAAACCATGTCTGACCCAAGATCAAATCAACACAGATGTTGAAGATGAAATCAATACAGATGTTATCTTGGCTGTATGCAGCTGGACAATAGGCCGTAAAAAATCCTATTTACTACTTGGAGGTTAAAAACCAAAATGATGAGATGTATTTAATGATTCGGTCCTAAAGGCCACCTGCTGCTGCATCACTTTAAATTGTGCACAAGTAACAAGTGATTAGCTTCTACCACCAGCGTGTATCCAGTGCAGGAATCCGCCGCTTTACCGCGGTTGGAATCTCGCGCCTCGGTTTATCGCAGAATTGCCGGTGTCTCACAGAACCAGAGACCAAAACACTTCTAGGGAATTGTTTTTATGTTGAAATAATGACATTTATTAATAAAACTCTAAATGACTATTCTACTGTATTTTATCCTGTGTTTGTGTTTAAAGCGTGTGGGAGGGGGAGGATTTACGGCCGTTTAAACAGAGGATTACTGTATTTCTGTAACCTCCCTCATGGCAGCACTGTTCCAGCCTGAACCTGTCCAAAAGCACGAGTGAGAACTGAGACCACCAGTCAGTTTTAGTTATGAGGAAACATGGGAAAGTTATTTTTTGGTACTTGTTTAGAGTTCCTGGAAAGAGTAAGGCAGATTATCAGTGTCCTAAATCTGAAATCTGAACTGGTTTAACATGGAACTTACCACTTTCCCAGGCCTGGCCCACGTGCAAATAAATCCCTCCTGACATGCAGTGACTATGCAGTCCTCAAGAAAGATAAGTACAGTGAGTCGCTCATGTGCAATTTTCTTGCAAATGAGTGGCTCGAGCAGGGGCACATCCTCCATTCGCGGACAGAGTGGTGTACCTAGCGTCTTGGCTGCGTCCGCTCGGCTCGTCTTAGCCAGCAGATGCAGTTTGTCACTGCTCTTACTGCTGATGTGGCCCATGCTGTGGTTCCGCTTGTGCTCCTTGTCATGGTGTCGCTCCTTGCGCTCATGCAGTGCTAATGTAGCGAACTTGCTTACACTTGAGGGCACTGCGTTGGTGGTGTCCATGGTGCCACTTTTGGTGTTGCCACTCCCACTGGAGGCAGCAGAGTGCGGAAGGCTGTTGGAGCGCGGCAGCGGCGCGGGCACAGAGTTGCCTGGTGTATTGGAGCCGCTGTTGCTGCTGCTGCTGCTGCTTCCTCCGTTGGCACTTGGGTTGTTGATGCTTGCGATTATTGTTCCACCACCTCCACCACCTCCACCGCTTCCTCCTCCTCCCCCTCCCCCTCCCGGGACCGGGAGACTCGTAGCGTTCATGACGTTGGTGTGGGTTCTGGTTCGGGATAACGGTAGATGTGGGAACAAAATGTCCTCGGTCAAGTCCCAAAGGCACAACTGAGTGTCCTGTCCCACAGACCCAAAACGGTAGGTAACGCTGAGCGGACGTCCGTCTGTGGAGTTTCGTTTTGAGAGGCGTGAATGTGTGCTGTTGGCACGTTCACGGCCTGCGAGCGCCTGCTCCTGCAGGTCATCATCGCTGCCACTGAACTCGTTGGGTTCGGTCTCCTCTACGCTGGTGGTGTAATGATCGAACGCCACCACGCTGACCCAGGACTTGTGCCCGTGGCCTCGAGCGACCACACGCCGCTCTCCGAATGACCACACCGTCACCAGATCATCCTCACCACCCGCTACTACATAGCGACCATCTGGGCTCCAGCACACACAAAGCAGACCACCGAAGTAGCTGCGCATAGTTCCATGCAGCTCGGCACCGTCGAAGTGGAACACGCGCAGGAAACCGTCCTGACTTGCACATGCCACAAACTTGCCATCGGGTGAGAAAGCGAATTCGTTCAAGGCACCTTCGCCGACCGTCCACTTCAGCAGAGGGTTACGTGTTGACTTGCTCTTGCACGTGTGCACAGTGTAACTCTCACCCTGCTTCAGCAGCTGGTAGTGCGGTGCAGCAGTACCACACGCATGCTCCACATTGTACAGGTACATGCTGCCACTGGAATGGGCTACGAGGAACAGGCTCTCGGAGCCGGGGACCCATTTCACACACGTCACTCTGGATTTGTCGATGAGTCTCTGAGTGGGTTTACAGCCACGAGTCATTGCAGAGTAAAAGTGTGTGATGGGGAGAAAAAGAAAAAAACCTCGGTCAGAACATCAGCAGCAAATCAAAACGTAATTAGATTACTGCTAAATGATCAACACCCACAATTTCTACACCAAACATCATGAAATTAAACCCCTCCAACGGAGATCTGTGATAAATACATTTATACTGGCCTGAGATCAGCATACAAACATTTCATTAACGCAATCACAAACATGTAAACGTTAAAGTGAATCCGTTCAGAAACATCGCAGTTTATTGTTTATTTATAAACACGTCAGTGACGTGAAGGACGTTTCCAGCAACACTGGGTTTTTACACACACTGAGCACAGACACGTCAACAAGAGGAATTTGTCTCACACACTTACTTCTTCGTTGAAGAGTTTACTCGTCTCTTTCTTGATGGGGTCGATAAGCTGCACCTGTCCTGCTGAGAAGCCCACAAGCAGCGACACACTCTCAGCTGTAGCAGTGAGATGGTTAAAGTCATGGCAGGTCGGCTGTGTTCCCTTGTATATTCTCTTATCTATTGGCTTACTCAGGTCAGCTGCCTGTAGACCATGAAACATGCAAAACACACAAGATGCATGAAGAAGAACGCATGAGAAAGTCAAATTAAACAGCGTCTTCAGTGCCCTTCTTCATGCAGTCCCTCTGAAATAGAAACTCCTCTCTATTATAATGTGTTCCTTCACTGGAGGAACTGCAGGGCAATGGAGCTGATTCAAGCATTACAAGTGTTTCCACATTAATAAGCAGTAGAGCTGCAGGAAAGACTGAAACATCACAGACACGCACACACAGTTTACGAGATACACTTCAGAGTTCTCAACATTTTAAAGCTGTTTTGTAATCAGTGTTTATGTTTACCTTGATATTCTTACGTTTTACAAATAGACATCATTTAAAGCGCACATTTCTGACGTAGGGCAAAGGTTTGAGGACACCTGACCTTCCCACACAGATGATGCTTCTTTAACAAACTGTTACACAACTTTGGAGACCCACATTTGTGAAGACCGTCTTTGAATTTGGGAGCATGAAATTTCGCCTTCACTTGAACTAGGAGACCCCAAACCTGTTCCAACAACTACTGAACACCTTTGGGATGAATGTGACCACTGACTGCACCCCGGGAACCTTCTCACCTTCAAACTTCTCACATCACTACCTGACTTTATTAATGCCCTTGTAGCTGAATGAATCTCCACAAAATCTAGTGGAACGTCTTCCCAGAAAAGCGGAGCTCATTAAAACTGCACATGGGGACTAAATGTGGTATAGGACGTTCAAAAAGCACATGGCAATCTTATGCTCAGGTGTCCACAAACTTATGGCCCGCCCATGTATAATGTGTAGAACAGTTACATTCAACACAGTGACTTCTTTTGGGACAAACAAACAAATGGAACGAAGCTGTAATGTGGTGAGAGGATTTTCACATCATCATGGTCTTCAGAAACTCTCTACCGTAACACACACACACACACACACACACACACACACACACACACACACACACACACACACACCCTTTCAGTCGTGTCTCTACCGTAACACACACACGCACGCACGCACGCACGCACGCACGCACGCACGCACGCACACACACCCTTTCAGTCGTGTCTCTACCGTAACACACACACACACACACACCACACACACACACACACACACACACACACACACACACACACAGCCTTTCAGTCGTGTCTCTACCGTAACACACACACACACACACACACACACACACACCCTTTCAGTCGTGTCTCTACCGTAACACACACACGCACGCACGCACGCACGCACACACGCACACACACCCTTTCAGTCGTGTCTCTACCGTAACACACACACACACACACACACACACACACACACACACACACACACACACACCACACACACAGCCTTTCAGTCGTGTCTCTACCGTAACACACACACACACACCACACACACACCCTTTCAGTCGTGTCTCTACCGTAACACACACACGCACGCACGCACGCACGCACGCACGCACACACACCCTTTCAGTCGTGTCTCTACCGTAACACACACACACACACACACACACACACACACCCTTTCAGTCGGTCTCTACCGTACACACACACACACACACACACACACACACACACACACACAGCCTTTCAGTCGTGTCTCTACCGTAACACACACACACACACACACACAGCCTTTCAGTCGTGTCTCTACCGTAACACACACACACACACACTGCCTTTCAGTCGCGTCTCTACCGTAACACACACACACACACACACAGCCTTTCAGTCGTGTCTCTACCTAACACACACACACACACACACACTGCCTTTCAGTCGCGTCTCTACTATAACACACACACACACACACACACACACTGCCTTTCAGTCGCGTCTCTACCGTAACACACACACACACACACACACACTGCCTTTCAGTCGTGTCTCTACCGTAACACTAATACACACACACACACACACACACACACCCTTTCAGTCGTGTCTCTACCGTAACACACACACACACACACACACACACACACACACACCCTTTCAGTCGCGTCTCTACCGTAACACACACACACACACACAGCCTTTCAGTCGCGTCTCTACTGTAACACACACACACACACACACACACACAGCCTTTCAGTCGTGTCTCTACCGTAACACACACACACACACACACACACTGCCTTTCAGTCGCGTCTCTACCGTAACACACACACACACACACACACACACACACACACACACACACACACACACACACAGCCTTTCAGTCGTGTCTCTACCGTAACACACACACACACACTGCCTTTCAGTCGCGTCTCTACCGTAACACACACACACACACACACAGCCTTTCAGTCGTGTCTCTACCTAACACACACACACACACACACACTGCCTTTCAGTCGCGTCTCTACTGTAACACACACACACACACACACACACACACACACTGCCTTTCAGTCGTGTCTCTACCGTAACACTAACATACACACACACACACACACACACTGCCTTTTAGTCGCGTCTCTACCGTAACACACACACACACACACACACCCTTTCAGTCGCGTCTCTACCGTAACACACACACACACACACACACACACACACACACACACACACACACACACACACAGCCTTTCAGTCGCGTCTCTACCGTAACACACACACACACACAGCCTTTCAGTCGCGTCTCTACACACACACAGCCTTTCAGCCGCGTCTCTACCGTCACACACACACACACACACACACACACACACACACACACAGCCTTTCAGTCGCGTCTCTACCGTAACACACACACACACACACAGCCTTTCAGTCGTGTCTCTACCGTCACACACACACACACACACACACACACTGCCTTTCAGTCGCGTCTCTACCGTACACACCACACACACACACACACACACACACACACACACACACACACAGCCTTTCAGTCGTGTCTCTACGTAACACTAACACACACACACACACACGCCTTTCAGTCGTGTCTCTACCGTAACACTAACACACACACACACACACACACACTGCCTTTCAGTCGCGTCTCTAACGTAACACACACACACACACACACACACACACACACACACACACACACACACACTGCCTTTCAATCGTGTCTCTACCGTAACACACACACACACACACACACACACACACACACACACACAGCCTTTCAGTCGTGTCTCTACCGTAACACACACACACACACACACACACACACACCCCTTTCAGTCGCGTCTCTACCGTAACACACACACACACACACACACACACACACACACACACACAGCCTTTCAGTCGCGTCTCTACCGTAACACACACACACACACACAGCCTTTTAGTCGCGTCTCTACACACACACAGCCTTTCAGTCGCGTCTCTACGGTCACACACACACACACACCACACACACACACACACACACACACACACACACACACACACACACACAGCCTTTCAGTCGTGTCTCTACCGTAACACACACACACACACACACACACACACACACACACACACTGCCTTTCAGTCGTGTCTCTACCGTAACACACACACACACACACACACACACACACACACTGCCTTTCAGTCGTGTCTCTACCGTAACGCACGCACGCACGCACGCACACACACACACACACAGCCTTTCAGTCGCGTCTCTAACACACACACACACACACACACACACACACACACACACACACACAGCCTTTCAGTCGTGTCTCTACCGTACACACACACACACACACACACACACACAGCCTTTCAGTCGTGTCTCTACCGTAACACACACGCACGCACACACACACACTGCCTTTCAGTCGTGTCTCTACCGTAACGCACGCACGCACGCACACACACACACACACACAGCCTTTCAGTCGCGTCTCTAACGTAACACACACACACACACACACACACACACACACACACACACACTGCCTTTCAGTCGTGTCTCTACCGTAACACACACACACACACACACACACACACAGCCTTTCAGTCGCGTCTCTAACGTAACACACACACACACACACACACACACACACACACACACACTGCCTTTCAGTCGTGTCTCTACCGTAACACACACACACACACACCCTTTCAGTCGTGTCTCTACTGTAACACACACACACACACTGCCTTTCAGTCGTGTCTCTACTGTAACACACACACACACACTGCCTTTCAGTCGTGTCTCTACTGTAACACACACACACACACACACACACACACACACACACACACACACACACACACACACACAGCCTTTCAGTCGTGTCTCTACCGTAACACACACACACACACACACACACACACACACACACACACACACACACACACAGCCTTTCAGTCGTGTCTCTACCGTAACACACACACACACACACACACACAGCCTTTCAGTCGTGTCTCTACCGTAACACACACACACACACACACACACACACACACACACACACACACACACACACACACCCTTCAGTCGGTCTCTACTGTAACACACACACACACACACAGCCTTTCAGTCGTGTCTCTACCGTAACACACACACACACACACACACACACACACACACACACACACACACACAGCCTTTCAGTCGTGTCTCTACCGTAACACACACACACACACACACACTGCCTTTCAGTCGTGTCTCTACCGTAACACACACACACACACACACACACACCACACACACCACACACACACACACACGCCTTTCAGTCCGTCTCTAACGTAACACACACACACACACACACACACACTGCCTTTCAATCGTGTCTCTACCGTAACACACACACACACACACACACACACACACACACACACAGCCTTTCAGTCGTGTCTCTACCGTAACACACACACACACACACACACACACACACACTGCCTTTCAGTCGTGTCTCTACCGTAACACACACACACACACACACACACACACACACACACAGCCTTTCAGTCGTGTCTCTACCGTAACACACACGCACGCACACACACACACTGCCTTTCAGTCGTGTCTCTACCGTAACGCACGCACGCACGCACACACACACACACACAGCCTTTCAGTCGCGTCTCTAACGTAACACACACACACACACACACACACACACACACACACACACTGCCTTTCAGTCGTGTCTCTACCGTAACACACACACACACACACAGCCTTTCAGTCGCGTCTCTAACGTAACACACACACACACACACACACACACACACACACACACACTGCCTTTCAGTCGTGTCTCTACCGTAACGCACGCACGCACGCACACACACACACACACACAGCCTTTCAGTCGCGTCTCTAACGTAACACACACACACACACACACACACACACACACACACACACACTGCCTTTCAGTCGTGTCTCTACCGTAACACACACACAAACACACACACACACACACACACACTGCCTTTCAGTCATGTCTCTACCGTAACACACACACACACACACACACACACACACTGCCTTTCAGTCGTGTCTCTACCGTAACACACACACACACACACACACACACACACACACACACACACACACTGCCTTTCAGTCATGTCTCTATCGTAATCACTCTATAAAGCCATAATTATAACTCAGTAACTTATTCTTCTATAAACAAAACTCTTACTCAAGTGGACTTTATTACTAACATAAAGCAGACAGTAACATGGAACTGCAGTCTTGTGCCCAAATATACACTGATGAGGAAAGAACACGTTTGTGTGGTGAGGAACGTGTCTGTTCATGGTATGGAAGAAAGTGGTAGTTGAGAAGAACCCCAGCCTTGTTGACCAAACTAAAATAGAAAAGCGTTTATTTGTAACATAAACATTACAGCACAGTGAAATTTGTTCTTCATATCCCAGCTTGCTCAGGAGCTGAGGTCAGAGCGCAGGGTCGGCCATGATACGGCACCCCTGGAGAACACTCCCACTCCCCTCCACTGAGCGCCCACTCCCCTCCACTGAGCTCCCACTCCCCTCCACTGAGCTCCCACTCCCCTCCACTGAGCTCCCACTCCCCTCCACTGAGCGCCCACTCCCCTCCACTGAGCTCCGACTCCCCTCCACTGAGCTCCGACTCCCCTCCACTGAGCTCCCACTCCCTCCACTGAGCTCCCACTCCCCTCCACTGAGCTCCCACTCCCCTCCACTCCACTGAGCTCCCACTCCCCTCCACTGGAGCGCCCACTCCCCTCCACTGAGCTCCCACTCCCCTCCACTGAGCGCCCACTCCCCTCCACTGAGCTCCGACTCCCCTCCACTGAGCTCCGACTCCCCTCCACTGAGCTCCCACTCCCCTCCACTGAGCTCCCACTCCCCTCCACTGAGCTCCCACTCCCCTCCACTGAGCGCCCACTCCCCTCCACTGAGCTCCCACTCCCCTCCACTGAGCGCCCACTCCCCTCCACTGAGCGCCCACTCCCCTCCACTGAGCGCCCACTCCCCTCCACTGAGCTCCGACTCCCCTCCACTGAGCTCCCACTCCCCTCCACTGAGCGCCCACTCCCCTCCACTGAGCTCCCACTCCCCTCCACTGAGCGCCGACTCCCCTCCACTGAGCTCCCACTCCCCTCCACTGAGCGCCCACTCCCCTCCACTGAGCGCCCACTCCCCTCCACTGAGCGCCCACTCCCCTCCACTGAGCTCCGACTCCCCTCCACTGAGCTCCCACTCCCCTCCACTGAGCGCCCACTCCCCTCCACTGAGCTCCCACTCCCCTCCACTGAGCTCCCACTCCCCTCCACTGAGCTCCCACTCCCCTCCACTGAGCTCCCACTCCCCTCCACTGAGCCCCACTCCCCTCCACTGAGCTCCCACTCCCCTCCACTGAGCCCACTCCCCCACTGACGCCCACTCCCCTCCACTGAGCTCCGACTCCCCTCCACTGAGCGCCCACTCCCCTCCACTGAGCTCCCACTCCACTCCACTGAGCGCCCACTCCACTCCACTGTAAGTGTAAAGGTAGATGATGTTTTCAGTGGATCAGTGAAAGTTGTAGGCTGGGAATTGTAACTGAAACATAAAACACACTCCTGTAATTCTGACTCTTATACATGAAGGCACCATGGTCACCACCATGTCTCTCACACACACACAGAACTGTGGAACTCAGTTAGGATGTGTGGTGTGGGTGTGAAATGAAGCTCTTGTGGGTTTTTAGGAGCTACAACCTAAACTGATCATCATCTTGTATCTTTGAGCTCCAGTTATTACAGGTCAGTGACACTGCAGGACAATCAACTGTAATGTTCTCAGGAGAAGAAGTGAAACCCAGCACTAACAATCAGCACACACACTGAGTACAGAGCAGAGATCTCAGACAGAAACGTCACCAAATCGGAATGTGACATTTTAGTTTCAGAACCTACAGCAGACCATCAGAACCTACAGCAGACCATCAGAACCTACAGCAGACCTACAGCAGACCATCAGAACCTACAGCAGACCATCAGAACCTACAGCAGACCATCAGAACCTACAGAGAAAGAGAAAGGCAACACGGGGGAGATTCCTGCACACACACACACACTCAGCCAGCGGAGGTAGTTAATGGAAATGGGTTCTGAGTGGAGATCTCATGAGCTGAATAATCGCTTTTAGCAGATCTCCTGTAGATCCCATCAGCATGGCAGCTGGCCAGATGTGTGGGTGAAATATGCTACCGCAGATACAGTTAGCACCAAAGGTCGCTGAAACACACACACACCTAGCTACCTTCATCTGTTCGGTGAAAGGGCAGAGACTCTACCCCATGTGCTGCCCCAGTGGGGTAAATGGAGATGGACTCAGGCCTACATCTGACACCTGGAGCTCTAAACCAGCCCGCTAGCAGCTAACACAGCTAATCACTAGGTGTTCTTTTCCCACCCGTATTTAGGCATGTCTCCACACACACTGAGCTACAGGTCGGAAGCAGGGATCTGACTGGAGGTTTGGTTACCAGGATCTAGTAAAAGACCAATAGTGAAGGTGGAGGAGGAAAAAGATGAGAAAAGGTTCCTCTGAATAGAGGTGGGAGAAACCGATAGCAACTTAGCTGTTCTGCATACCATAACACAGGCTAGCTAACAAGCAAACATGCTAACAGTCCACAAGCACAGCGATGAGACGTGTGTATATGTACGCGCGTGTGTGTGTGTGTGTGTGTGTGTGTGTGTATGTACGTGTGCGTGCGTGCGTGTAAAGGCCGTGGTGTTTACCTTCCTGATGCCTTTGTAGATGTAGAAGTAAAGCTCCCGGCCCACATTGAAGCAGATCCGCTCTCCGTTCCCGGACTGGTCATTAACGTTCACGAACGAGACTTTGACGGGGTTCGAGCCCTGGGAGTTGAAGGGAACCCTGTTGGGGCGGCTGTACTCAGAGTGTGTAAGGAGTTTATAAGCGCCTTCCCTGGTGGTGAACTGAGTTTTAATCTCGTTCATCTCCTTCCCTCCTCCTCCCTCCGCCGCCATCTTTAACTTTTACATTCATCCTTCCCCAGGCCCGGAGATTACACGCTGCGCATGCGCACTAACACCAGCCCTCCAGTGGCCGGAGACCGGAGCAGGAGGTCTGGAGGATAACACACTTACTCAATCACACACACACACACACACACACACTCACTCAATCACACACACACACACACACACACACACACACACACACACACACTCACACTCAATCACACACACACACTTACTCAATCACACACACACACACACTCACACTCAATCACACACACACACTCACTCAATCACACACACACACTACTCAATCACACACACACACACACACTCACTCAATCACACACACACACACACACACTCACACTCAATCACACACACACACTACCATCACACACACACACACCACACTCACATCAATCACACACACACACTCACTCAATCACACACACACACACACACACACACCACACTCAATCACACACACACACACACACCACTCACACTCATCACACCACACACTCACTCAATACACACACACACACACACACACACACACACCACACACACCACACACAACACACACACACACTCACACACACACACACTCACACACACACACTACTCAATCACACACACACACACTCACACACACACACACACACACACACCACTCACTCAATCACACACACACACACACTCACTCATCACACACACACACACCACACACACACACACACACACACTCACATCACACACACACACACTACTCATCACACACACACACACACACCACTCACTCACACACACACACACACACACACACACACTCACCAATCACACACACACACACTTACTCAACACACACACACACACCACACACACACACACACACACTCACTCAATCACACACACACACACACACACACTCACTCAATCACACACACACACACACACACACACACACACACACACACACACACACTCACTCATCACACACACACACACACTCACTCAATCACACACCACACACACACACACACACTCACACTCAATCACACACACACACTCACTCAATTACACACACACACACACACACTCACACTCAACACACACACACTACTCAATCACACACACACACACACCACACACACACACACACACACACACACACACTCAATCACACACACACACTACTCAATACACACACACACACTCACACTCAATCACACACACACTCACTCAATTACACACACACACACACACACTCACACTCAATCACACACACACACTACTCAATCACACACACACACACACTCACACTCAATCACACACACACACTCACTCAATTACACACACACACACACTCACACTCAATCACACACACACACTTACTCAATCACACACACACACACACACACACACACACTCACTCAATCACACACACACACACACACACACACACACACACACACACACACACTCACACTCACACTCAATCAATTACACACACACACACACACTCACTCACTCAATCACACACACACTCACTCAAACACACACACACAAACAAACAGACACTAACTCAATCACACACACACACACACACACACTCACTCACTCACTCAATCACACACACACTCAAACACACACACACACACACACACACACACTTACTCAATCACACACACACACACACACACACACACACACACACACACACACACACACACACACACACACACACACACACACTCAATCACACACACACTCACTCAATCACACACACACACACACACACACACTTACTCAATCACACACACACACACTCACTCACTCAATCACACACACACACACACACTCACCGCTCAATCACACACACACTCCACTCAATCACACACACACACTCACTCAATCACACACACACAATCAAACCACAATTACTCAATCACACACAGACACTCACTCAATCACACACACACACACACACACACACACTCACACTCAATCACACACACACACTCACTCAATCACACACACACACACACACACACACACACACACACACTCACACTCACTCAATCACACACACACACACACACACACACACACACACACACACACACACACACACACACACACTCACTCACTCAGAAATACTGACGAGAACTGAAGATCAAAGTTAATAAAGAGGCCTCAAGATTAAAGAGCATTTGTGTGGAAGAATGGCCAGATCACTCCTGAGCAATGCAGACGTCTGTCCCCATACAAGAGCGTCTAGACGCGTAATCACCAACAAAGGCTTCCTACAAGTATTAAATAAGTGTGTTCAATACTTATTCCCTGTGTCATTTCACTTATTTATATGACCACTTGTAGACTAAATGTTCTGATATTATTTGCTTGATGCGACATCTGGTGGAAATTTTGTGTCAATAGCCCACTTAGAAATCCCTTACTGATAAAAATGCTGATGTGTCAAATACTTATTTCCCCGCTGTATATATATATATATATATATATATATATATATATATATTATATATATATATATATACACACACACAGACCACACACACACACACACACACACTACACTTAGATTTATTTATACACACTGCTAAGTGCAGCCATTTTGTGTGGAAATTTTTGTAGTACTTGAATCTGAGGCTGCACTGAGGACTACAATAATTTCAACCCAAAATGGCTGCACTTAGCAGTGTGTATAAATTAATCTAAGTGTAGAGTGTGTGTGTGTGTGTGTGTTTATAGACTTTAGACCTACTTTACTGATCCCGTGAGGGAAATTATTGTGTTACAGCAGTCCTCAGTGCTGCCTCAGATTTTGCAGTAGGAACGAAAAACTGGTTCAAGGTTCGGCTCTGAGCCCTTTCCTGTTTGCAGTCTAGTGGTGTGGTTGCAGGGAGAAAAGTTGATAAAGGTGGAGGGGTTTAGGTACCTGGGGGTCAACAGTGCAGTGGGAGTGATGAAGATGGACAGAATTAGAAATGAGTTTACTACTGGAGCAGTGTGAACATCTGTTGGGTGAATCTCACTTCTCTGTTTCACAGGCTCATGTATGCGTTCGGGTCTGACAGATGCTACCAACTACCATCTCCATCACCCTCCTGAACTCTACACTACACAACCAGGACACTGAGGACTCACTGGTGATTTACCGATTCTACTGCACCAATCATCCTGCATCATCTGAAAATTCACAGCGTTTCCTACATCAATATACAATCTGTTTATACACAGTTTATACCGTGTGCAGATGTACAATGTACACAATTCATATACATTTTATCTTACATTTCTCTTCATTCATATATATATATATATATATATATATAGTGCCGTGTGTGTGTGTGTGTGTGTGTGTGTGCGTGCGCGCGTGTGTAATATACACACACACACACGTCTTTTTTAGGGGACGTGCACTGCAGCTTCTGCAGATTTTTCACATCCCAGAGCTTTTATATTTATTTGTTGTATATATAATTCATCTGCACTCCGTCCGTTTGCACGATGTACATTTTTAACTACATTTCGATGAACCAGATGGAGATTCAGTGCGCAGACTTCCTGCTGTTCTGGTGGATAAATGAGTAAGAACCCCCACAGAAACGTGTAAAATATTGTGGAAAAGTAGAAACTCTTCCCCGCAGAGTGAACGCTGTTCCAGCAGCAGGAGAACCCGACTCCAGATCAACACCTGTGTTCAGAATGCAGAGTCTTCACAGGCCTGGTGGTGGCGTGGTCAGATGTTCCAATCCTTTTCTCCATATAGTGTGTGTATATGCAGTATTAATGTAGGTGCACCTGCAAGAAGTTTCATTTCAGAGACATGTTTTGGTGCATTTTCACTGGAGGATAATTAGAATTGTGTAATTCTGCTTTTTGAACACAAAGATCAAGTTTTAAATCAGTTTGTGGAAGAATAAATAAAAACATGTAAATGATGAATCTATTAAACGGTATAACCCCCAAACCAACACCACAATAAAAAGGAGTGGGATCTGCAGGGGGTTCTGGGCATGAGCCGTTTTCAAACCCTAGAGTTCTCAGATTGTACAGGTTCTACAGCTGATACTGTAACTGTGGAAAATACAGTTGAGCTGCAACATCAGGATTATTAGTGTTGATCTGAGGGTTTATATTTCAGGTCTTTATTTGGACATTTAGTGCAGTGATCTAATAAAACAGTAGGTGGAAACTCAGGATAGGTTTTTTATTTAGAACAGTAGGAGTTTACAGAAATATAATGATGTTCACAGCTCACTTCCTCTGACTGAAATCTGAACTCCAGCAAATATTCCTAATCTGAATTCCCTCTGAAGACCAAACGACATGCAGCACTTTTATTCAACCTCCATTATTCCATCTTAAAACACATGCAGCTTCTTTCTTTAAAAACATCTCCATCAGTGAGTGAACAACTCGACTACTGAACAACTCGACTACTGAACCACTCG
The DNA here is from genome assembly GCA_039877035.1 of Silurus lanzhouensis. Classification (NCBI taxonomy): domain Eukaryota; kingdom Metazoa; phylum Chordata; class Actinopteri; order Siluriformes; family Siluridae; genus Silurus; species Silurus lanzhouensis. The sequence goes on from JBCEWE010000275.1 coordinate 99,055, forward strand.
ACTACTGAACCACTCGACTACTGAACCACTCGACTACTGGTTTCTGACTTTCTAAAGATAAATGATTACATTTCTAATGCAAAGTTAGTTACACACACACACACACACACACACACACACACACACACACACACACACACACACACACACACACACACACACACACACACACACACACACACACACACACACACACACACACACACACACACACACTAGGAATTCTCTAGCGAGCCATAAAGAATCCCAGATAAACAGGAAATAATGAGGAATTCTCAGGAACAGCACTCAGGCTGAGCAGGAATCTACTCGGTGCAGAGGATGGCAACACCACGCTCGTAGAAGTTGTGTGGGTCCTCCTTCATGGCGATGTCGAAGTCCACAGTGAAGATCAGATCTGTGCGGGTGAAGTTCAGGTAAACTGGCAGCGTGACCTGAAGTACAGAGTGAAGGTGAGAGAAGCTGATCAGGTTCATGTACACGTGCAGGTCTGGGGAAAAGTGAAGAACAGTTCTCACCATGTTCCTCTTTTCCAAATTGCTTTGCTTTAACCAGCGCAGCTGTGTGAGAGGAAGCTCCGTGGAGATGGCAGAAGACAAAGAGAGCTTATTGTTGGTGCATGTGGCACCCTGCAGCTTCAGACCTACAGAGAAACGCAAATCATTTCTCATTCAACTCACACAAACACACACACACCCTCATGTAAGCCATCTGAGAAGCTCACCCTTGATGCCGAAGCTGCAGGCATCGAGTGCTGCTCCCTGTGCTGAGGTGACGTTCACCTCCAGAGCGAGTTCCTCCAGAGACCAGCTGTTAGCTTGAGCTACATACTGACGGGTTGCAGTGATGTAGGCTTCTGGCACAAACAGGCTGCCCAGGTTCACATGGATATTCTGAAAAATATAACAAGGTCATTATTTACAAACAGTTTCTTCAGTTTTATCCTGCATAAGAAAGCAAATGTTGAACTTGTGCATTTGTTTACGTTTCACTACCGTCTGTACTGAACATGTGGACCATCTAAACGCATTAACTGCTAGGTCTGGTAGAACTTCTAAAAGAATTGTGTTACAGGTCCACATTCACGTGTGATTTTTACCGACTTCAGCACAAACTCGAGTTCCACACTGAGAGTAAACTCAGGAGAAATAACAGCAGGAATATATTCAGAAGAAGCAGGTTTTGGAACACTTTGGTGACTGATAAATAACTGTTTAGTTTCTAAGGTCACCTTCAGCTCTTTAGCGCCCCCGCTGGCTGCTCCCTGTGAGATCTGCTGCAGCTGTTTGATGCGGTCGCTGAAATCAGCCACCCACTGAATCACAGTCATGGATGCAGGAACGGTGTAACGACACCAGGTCTGGGGCAGAATTCCTGCAGAAACCCAGAACATTAATATGATGCCATTTAAAAGCATTTCACATCTGACTGGAAATATTCCTGCATTTGAAATAATGAAAATAAAATAAATGCACATTAAAGTATATTTGTTTTCACATTGTTCTACAGCGTCATAAACAGAGCTGCATTTCTTTTAGGCTGAGATCTTGTTGTTCGAGTCTCAGGTCCTGAATCTTCTTATAGTCTTCTCCAGTGGTTTGGGTCAGGACTCTGTGGTCACCAAGTCATGTGGAACTGATGCCTCCTGCTCCCTGAAGCACGGTCAGCGCATTGATTCATCTGCTTAACCTTCTGACTCTGATACGTCAGATCAGCACTTCAGACTCGGGATCTCCGTTTCATCCCTCCCACTTCACAGCTATGGGTGATGTTCACACCAGGATGTTTTGTGATGTTTCAGGTAAACGGATAAAAGTAACAATTCCTCAACTGGATTATTAACAGCACTGAAACGGCATCAGCTTTAAAGGTCTAGTTACGAGATCATGACATGATTTTGAACTGATCATTACTCTGGAACTGATCACTCACCTTTAACGAAGTCGTTGATTAAAGTGCGCAGCACGTTGGTCTGCTTCTTTTTGCCCTCACAAACCTGAACAACGTCCGTGAGGTCCTGACGCACATCGTGCAGCATGCGAGCTCCCATCTTTACCTCTCTCTCGAAGAACCGGAACAGAGGATCCTACAGTCCAAACGGAATTCCAACACTACAGTAAACACTGCAGAACTGATGCAGTAACATCTGCTGTAACATCAACCATGGGTTTATTTTAATGTGGTCTTCTGAATGCTTTCTCCTTCCTTTAGCAATATTTATAGTCTATAGTGCAAATGATTCTTCAGTAAAAGATTGTAATGAGTTAATGATTAAACCTGCTTTTGGATTTGTGGTTGTTCCAGAACCCACCTTGATGTTCTCCACGGTACGTTTGAGTGGACTGACGGACAGTGGGATCAGCTGGAGCCAGTTGCATGCAGTACTGTGCAGCGTCCTCATCCATGCCGGCTGGGTGTCTGAGGATGACGGTGTACGCTGTTTCTTCTCCGTCTCGTAAGCCAGGTCGTCCTCATCCTCCAACATCTGCATTTTCAGCAGCTTACCCATCATGTCTGTGCCTGGGGAGAGCAGGGAAGGGAGGCAGAACCATGCAAGAGGGTGGTGGCAATGAACAACAACAAACACCGAGGGGACCAGGATCCCAAAGGGGAATAAAGGAGGAAAGAGAAGAACAGATGGTGGCTGACGAATATATTTACTCCAAAATGGTAGTAAAAACTCAGGCAGCAACAAATAAGCAGGAAACAGGAAACGGTGAAGATTTCAGGGGTTTCATGCGAGGTGAGTAATGACCATACGCAGGTTTAACATATAAAGCAGAGGTTTGAAGCTGGAATGTGTTGACATGATGGCAGTGAAATACAGCTGCTGGAGGGTGAGGACATGGTCCAGCTCTCAGCAGGACACACAGGCTCCACATGTGTACGACCAGAAGAAGCTCATGGATGCTCCCTGATGCTATTGTGAAGCATAAAGTCTGAAGCATCTAATATCCATTTATAATTTATCCATTAGGACGTTCAAGCTCTTTGGATTGATTTGAAGGGGGGGGGGGGGAAATCGGTCAGGGGTTTACACTTTAGCTATATATATATTTGTGTGCGTGTGTGCGTGTGTGTGTGTGTGCGGTGGAGTGATTATGTAGAGACCGTGTCAGTAGCAGCTGGAGAAGATCATACACAGGAGAGACTGTGTGTTACGCTCAGAGCAACACCATGGAAACAAACCCTTTGTGAAATGTGGAATCTGTTAAGATCCTGTGGATGCTGAGAACATCTCAGAGGAAACACTTTAAAGAGCAGATTCATTAATAAAGAAGACATGAGAAAAGAGATTTCCATGTCAATCAGAAAGAGAGAGAAAGAGAGAGATGGACATCCACCAATCACAGACATGAAAGAGAAGAAGACAGAGAGAACAAATAATCGTACCCTGAGTGGTGAGAAGAACCTTCTCAGCGTTGCTCGGCAAACCCAGCCATGAGGGAGTCTGAGTATCTGGCAGCATCTCCACCCAGTGCATGAACTCTTCACGTCTGTAAAACCAAAACGTTCTGCAGGTTATAATAAAGAAACGGATACAGACGGAGCTCTACAAGAGTCCAGGAGATCTGATGTTTTACTGACCGAATACCATCAGGCATTTTAATATCCTTATGACCATCCACTTTAAGTGCCAGCTTAAAATCACTATCAAAGCTTTTAGTGGTGAAGATGCGATCCAGGAAAGTGATCAACAGACGCTGATCAAATTCATTATCGATACGACCGCCGTATATAGACTGCGCCATCAGGGTCTTGAGCGCAGCCCACGGGATCTTATCAGGAGAGATGTTCTGACGACCCTGTTACAGACAAACAGTGGAAAAGAATCTGAGTCACTTCTTAAAGACCAAATGGAACATATCACAGTGAGAAAAACCTGTGTGTGTGTGTGTGTGTGTGTGTGTGTGTATTGTAGAAGACTGAAATGATCTCAGACCTTCGCGGTGTCATCCAGCCAGGTGTCCACGGTGTCACAGGCCGAGCGCAGGTCAGACTCTCCAAACTCGTACTTCTTGGACCATCCGAGTGGAGCATATCGGAGACGTTCCTGGATGACTGCGTGAAACCAGGCGAGGAGAAAGTACAGACGCGCTCGCTCGTTCGGGGCCTGCAACAGTGCAGAGGTGTTTATCACCAAGACCATAAACTCAAAACTCAAACTCTGTTAAAGAACGTGGTGTTCAGACCCCTCACCTTGCACATGCGAGCAACTGGAATACTGCTGAACGTCCTCAGCATGTTGGCCTTCATGCCAGGAGGTGGCTCAAAGACAAAGATACGACCAGCACGCAACAAGTTCACTGGAACCTGCAGAAAATAAAGTCCAAAATACTGCTCATGTAACAGGCGAGTTTCTCTTCACACTAAATATTCTGCTCCATCTGTTAAACACAAGCTGCTCAGATACAACCATGAAAGCCTTCTGATCCAGGAGCAGAACATCAGGATTCACATGATCGTGAGAGAGAGTTCTAAGGCCGTCATTTTAAAACTGATTTATCATGGAATTGTAGTGGGACAGTAGTACAGGGGTGAGGGTTTGACCTTGGGGTTGATCTCCATGGTGAGGAAGAGGCGGAAGCTGGCGTGAGGCTGCATGGAGTGAAGCTTCTTCTCCAGCTGCATGAGCCAACCAGGTGCCAGGTGGACGTTCTCTAACATCACCCATCTAATTGACAACAGAAACAAAAGAGTATCTGTTAAAAACCTACAGAGGAAAATAGCTGCTAGTGATGATTCTCACTGCAGGACAGATCTCTTAATGCCACCGAGTCTGACCCTCTGGAGATGCCCACCTTCCAGACTTCACTGCAGTGTTAATGTCTCGGTCAGCCTTGTTGAAGCCCTCAGCAGAACCTGTAGAGAAAATAAAGTTGATGGATTGGTTGTATTTGTGAGATGGTTGAGACTGGAGGTATGGAGTAGGAGACCAGGTTCTTACCAATGGAGATGGAGGTAATGTGTTTGTTCTGCTCTGCAGCCAAGTCTCTGACCAGGCCACTGGCATCATACCCAGGCACCGAGCACATGAGCACTGGAGTTCCTGGCTTCACCTAGAAAAGATTCATGAAGCAGATCACAGGGACACAGGGATGAGGGACGAGAGGGACACAGACACAGGGGATGAGGGACGAGGGGGACACAGACACGGGATGAGGGACGAGGGGGACACAGACACAGGGGATGAGGGACGAGGGGGACACAGACACAGGGGATGAGGGACGAGGGGGACACAAACGATAAGGGACGAGGGTAATTCTGTTCAATTAAATATGCAAAAACATTTTCAAAATGTTGAAGTATTTTAGAGCTACATTCTTCATGCTGGTCTTCAAAGCCAGTTCCTACCTCACTCTCCACAATGTTGGCCAAGTCCAGCGGCTGTTCAATAATGGACATGAAGTTCTCACCCAAGACTTTGGCCACAAAGATGGAAGACATGGCTAGCAGACGATCCGGACGAAACGCCCGAATTAGCAGCAGCTGGTGCACGGCTTGGCCAATGGGGGCTACGGAACAGGAACACGAGCTTCATACATCTGATCAGATGATCCAAAAACTAGTAGATGAAATAAAAAGATAACTTACTGGTGGTCTTGTCCTCTTCCCAGAGATACGGCACTGAGAGCTCAGGGGAGTTGCTCTCCACCCACATGAAGAATTGCTGCAACACACAAATGACTGTTTATTAAAACCCATTCCCTCACATACACACAGGAGCAGAAGTATTTGGACACTAACTAATATTTTAGCATCTGCAGGAAATGACAGCTTCTGCTTTTGCTCTGTTCCTTGTAGTATTTGTACTGAGCAAAACTCTGTCCACTGAGCTTCAAAGCATCTACCTGAATCTATACCATACACAAGTATACAAGGGAACCAAGTCCAACACCCATATCCACATGATGAGTGGAGATGTTTCAGATCCTTCACAGTTCCTTCTCCTCTCTGTTCTCTTCCCATCATGCTGACACAAGTGGATCGTTTTTTAGTGACGTCACTTTGGTATTAAGAGTTAACAGATACACACTCTTACTGCTACACATCATACACAACTACTCCGAGAACAGCCGAAGAGCCGAACAGCCGACTGTTCAATTATAACAAAATGCAAGTACTATAATAATAATTATAATAATAATAATGACGATGATGATGATTATAATAAATGATGATGATTATAATAAATGATGATGATGATCACTATAAAGGTCTGAGTGTAAATCCAGTGAAAGGTTCAGTACAATCTCTCACCTCATCAGCCTGAACTTTAACCACCAGGTCTTTGAAGGCAGGTAAGCGGCTCAGACGCACCATGGCCTCGCTCTGCTCCGTGCTCAGCCCCTTCACCTTAGGTACAGTTGTACCAGTCAGGACGATCTCCTTCTCACGGAGGAAGTGCTGGAACTCTGGGTCATATGATGGTTCACTGAAATGCAACAGGAGATTAGTGAGAGATTGAACGTTAAACATCTCACTCATCACACCCAGTTTCTCTCCACCCTGCTTCTGGACCACACCTGCCCTGTACACAGTCCAGCTCAAAGAACCATCCAGTAAAAAGTCACGTGATCTGGAACTGGTTTGTATTTTACACAATAAGTACTGATAAAAAAAAACACAAGAAAGATTCCATTTTTAACCCAGAAATCATTGTGTTGGGACCAAAGCAGGGTTCCTGCAGGAACACGTTTATTACAGACATGATCACTGATCTCATCCAAAACATTTCAGTATAATCACAAACCACGCCCATTACACCTCTCACCTGGTAATGCCTTTCAGGTTGATCCTGGCCAGCAGCATGGCAAAAGTGATGTGGTCCTGATGGAGCATGCCCCGAGCCACTCTGTTAAAAGCAACCTGAGAAAAAGGAACAGATCCTGCTAGCTCAAATACCACGCTGAGGAGAACATGCTAACTGTAGTCCAACGTTCAGGCAAAGGATCATCATGAACCTCGTGTCTTACCTGGAACAGGTCCTTGGTGATGAGAGACAGACGCTGCGTGTGATCACTCACAGTCTTCAAGTTAGCGTTCTCATACAGCACCGTGTGGTAGATGTCCAAGAACAAGTGAAGCGAGTACTGATACAGGAAGTGCATCTGCAGAACAGAAAAACTGATGATTTATTCAGAGTCCAGAGACCATTACTCTTTACTGCATCACACACACACACACACACACACACACACACACACACACACACACACACACACACACACACACACACACACACACACACACACACACACACACACACACGGTCAGGAGCACCTCTACCAACATCTCCATACATGAGCCATGGATCTAAAAGAACAATGTTCCTGTCACAGTGCAGCACATATTTTAATAATAAAGACAGATTTTGAGCTTGAGAGCGACAGTAAAGGCTCTGTATCAGATCGAACACAGCGATGGCTCCCTCGTATCTCCATCAACCTTCTCACAGGTGAAACAGAGGAGCAATTATTCATGTGCAGATTATAGAATAAAGCACACTTTTATAGCAATCAGCACTCACATGCAGGAGAGGAGTGAAGAGAATCAGATACAATCACCATTTAATGACGTGTCTGATCTCAGGCCTGGATGATGCACAAGCAGGAACGTGTTCATCTACATGATTTAAGTTTATTATTATTTTATTAGAGGTGAATTTGAGGGACTGTTTTCCAGTGAGTGTGAGCAGTAAATGAGTGGAGCTGTGTGGATTGTAAGCATCTCACACACACACACACACACGCACACACACACACACACACACTCACGCGGAATCAGACCTGGTTAAGAGCCTCCATGGTGAAGTAGATGCTGCTGCATGCAGAAGACAGTGAGAGATACTGCTGTGACACAGTTTCCACTTCCTGCATCACGATATCGGTCTCCTCCACTTTCCTGGTCACCTCTGCAGCCTCCTTCTTCAGGTTCTCAAGTGTAGTGATGATGGTGTCATCGTCCAGTATTCGCCCCTTGACCTCGTTCAGTGCCTGCAGCAGCGACTTTTCCAACTGACGCAAACGCAGCTGGAACTCACCTGGAAATGCAGAGATTTAAAGCTTCAGTTCTAATCAGATCTTAACAGCACCAGCATGAGCTCAAAGTGCAGAACATCTGAGACCTGCATCACAGTCAATACTAGTAGGATTATTTCAAAAACTGAAATAGAATAGAAATGTACTCCTAAGTCCTATTTCTTACCCTGCAGTTTGAGAAGGTCAGAGCGCTTCTCATCCACATCAGGACGTTCAGCCTTCAGGACCTCATTGAGACACTGACTCTGCAGACTGCTTCTGGTCACCGTGAAGTTTACAAAGGTAACACGTGAGCAGAGATCTGGTGGGAACTCCACCTGTGAGAAGAATAGAGGATAAATTGTTGAACGTGTTTTATATACAGTAATGCTCATGGTGTGGAGATGAAGTGCAGGAGACCAGTGAACATACCGTTGGATCTCTGGTTGAAAGGAAGATGACGAAGGAAGGAGATAAGTCAATATCCTGGTCTCCCAGGGTGATGAGAACTCTTCCACCAGTCCTGCGAACTTCTCTGTTGAGCACAGGGTTGAGGATGGGGTCATAGCTCTCCACATCCTGTAAATAAAACCAGTCGTTTCACCACACACACACACACACACACACACACACACACACACACACACACACACACACACACACACACACACACATTATAATAATTAATAAACCACTTAAATATTCGTATAAACACAGGATCCAGTTTAACGTCTAACACACACCTGCACAAGCAGAGGGTTACCAAATCTCAGTGCACTCTCCAAGTTCTTCCTGAAAGCATCGTCCAAGAAGCTGGTACGTGTGATTTTGCGCTCCTTGTACTCGTTCATTATGAACTCAGTGGCCTGGCCAGAAGGATCGATGATCAGTGGATACCTGAAGAGCACACAGGAACATCACTGACCTGCTCTTCATTTCATATGAATCACTGACACCACACTGAGTTCTCCACTTACCTGTTGAACCTCTTGAGCATGATGGCATTTTCAGTGCACAGATCATCAGCAGGTAGAGAGTTGGCCTGCCAGCGCAGACGCTCATCCGCATTCGACAAATATTCAGTCCTGGCGATGTCTGTGCGGAACTGCGTTTATAAAACATTTCAATCTCTCAGTAAAGCTACGATCCTCAAACTCATAACATCACCGGTCAGAAATACACGGACCGTCGCTCATCAGAAATACCTGGATGTTGGCCTGCTGAAGGTGGTGAGACCAAGTGGTGAAGAGATTTTGCCTCATCTGCTGGTCAAAGTAGCCTGCATAGGCAATGAAGGCAGCTGAGAGCAGACAGTCACCAGCTATGGTGGACATCTGGTTCTTAAAGGTCTCACTGGTCTTTTCCCAGCGGTCTCGCTCAGCAGACAGGCTCTTCAGAAGTGCTGTACTACGGTTCACCTGCAGATACCAGAAGGGTTAGAAGTCTTTATTTATTTACAGAAGAACAACTGCAGGTTAAAGAACCTCACCTTGGCCTCCACTGCCGCCAGGTCAGCTTTAATGGCCTGAGCTTCAGAGATGAGCACCGCATACTCCTCCTTATAGCGAGCAATGCTGGCTTCTAGGTCCCGAATCATCTGCTCCACTTCTTCTGCTTTGGTCTTATTGTCCGTGGCATCATCCTCAAGCTTCTGCAGTTCATTCCTGAGAGGCTCCACACGTTTCAACATGTCTGCATAATTCAACTACACACAGACAAGGAGAACTTCAACACCATTTCACAATCATCTCAATCATAGAGTTCCATGACCTGTGGATCACATCAGGGCTTCAGACGTTTACACGCTTTTGAACTTTATTACATTAATAACACGTAATCAATCGTGTGGCACCAAATGAGGCATAAAATCGAAGAGTTCCAGGTAAGGGAGCTTCAGCTAATGTTCACATCAAACATCAGAACAGCATTCTGAGTTAACCGTGGAGACGATTCTGAAGCTATTCGTGTCATAAGGACTGGTTTACGTCTTATAGAAACAGACAGATGTTGGTAATAAAGAAGACAACGTGCTCCTAAGTGCTGGTGAGTAACGTGTAAAGCGCAGCATCTGATGTGCAGGTTGAATGAAACTCACCTGTGCGATGGCCCATTTGACCATCGGCCCGCATGCCAGCGAGGCTCTGTTGACCTGCTCGTAGTTGTAACTTGGGTTGGACATGTAGTTCTTTTTCATCTTCTCACGAATAGCATCACTGTGTCCCAAAACACAAGTCATTATTAGGTCACCTTCAGATTTGAGCTGAATTACTGGCACACAGAGGGGTGGGGGGGGGGGGGTTATAAGGGGCATGAGTGGGGGGAAGAATGATCAGGGTGTGTTTCCTGTGGTTCACTTTACCACCACGTGTTTATAATTAAATCGTACCGTCTGGTTTCATCAGTCATTCAAAAAGATCAACAAATGAAGCTGTGTGCTAAATAACCTGCTCCAGCTGACGCAGTTACGAGTTTCCACCTGGACGTGGAGACTGTGGTGTTTAAACACTACTGATCAAACTAAAGGAATACTGTCATTAAATACACCAAGCAAAGTTAGAGATAAATGTAAACAATACCTCATGTCCTCAGAGACAAAGTTCACTATGCTGGAGATGAAATTGTCTCTGATTATAACTTGTCTGATCTTTTTCCAGTCATTAGTCTCCTCCCCCAGCAGGAGGCAGATAGACTCTAGTGCCAGTTTAACAGCAGCAGGTGGGTTGGCCATGGCACGGACTTCAACAAGATGCTGCTTCTTAATAGAGCTGACAGCTGGGGAGGGAAGGGAGGGTGGAATGGGGGAAGAGGGGAGAGGGGGATGGAGAAAGGATGGGGAGGTTTTAACACCATGCAGGACTGATGGATGTGGAGGTGGCAGGAGCACAGGGCAGTATTGTAGGAGAAAGTGGACTGCTTCTGCTTTAGTCACATCACGTGCTTGGAGATGTTAAAGCCAAAACAGAACCTCTGAACAAAACCCAATTTAGACCCTTCATGTTAAACGTGTGCATGAACGTGAGCAGATGTGAGCAGAACCTCTCTCTCATACACAGGCCAGCTGTAACTCCATGCCACACACTAGTCACCTGATCTCTTCAGCAGAAAAGTTAACGATAGTAGGGATGAAGTTCTCGCGCATAATGATGGAGCGGATCTGCTTCCAATCGGTGGTGCTCTCGCCCAGAAGCAGGCAGATGGACTCCAAAGCCAGTTTGACCGCTGCCGGCGGGTTGGCCATGGACCTCACCTCCACCAAATGCTGCTTCTTAATAGACTTAACAGCTAAAAGCCAACCGGGCCAGGAAGGGGAACAATGGAGCGACAGGGTGCAGAGAAATAACAAAGGGGTGAAGAGAAGAAGAGCACAGGCGTTATCACAGGTGTTCATCAGAACAAAGTAGCACAAAGCAGGAGAAGACCATGATGAAAAGCTGGAAGGAAGATAATAAAGTGCTCAAACGAGACCGAGCTCCACAGCAGTGCAGGAGGCAGAAGACCCACAGCAAAGCAGAAGTTTATTTCACAAATTATTTAATCTGTGTGTAATTTATCTTCAGTCTAAAAGATAATATTACGTTTAAAAAACACACACAGACGGGAACTGAGCAGAAGGTAAACACCAGACATACCATTCTGAGCCTCAATGACAGCAGGCTCCACCTGGTCCAGGTCTTGCTTCACTCTTAACTGTTTGTCCTTAATAACCTCCTGTTGTTTATAAACTGCTTCTTGGATCTCCTGACTCATAACCTGCAAAAAGAGAGAAGGTGCACCTATTCACACCAACACACCAACCTCAAACACAGTTCTGTTCTGCTGTGAACACCACCACGTCTTACCTTCTTCTTCTCAGCCTCTTGTTGGTCTTTCACCATCTTCTTCAGCTTGTCGTTGGCAGCAGCGTTCTTTACCTCCAGTTCTTGGCTCTTGATCCTCAGATCTCTGCGTAGCTCCTCAACCTGACGTACAGTTCCAACGTCAACATCGTATCAGTGTTTAAAGACGATCAGATGATCATATAAAAAGGTGAGAATAAAGACTTCTGACAAAACATTCGTTAACACAGACATGTGAAGAATGAGAACATCACAAGAACTGGGAGCTGCTGAGGTTCACCAGAAGTATTTTTTTTTTTTTGAGTGCATGCTGGGTACCTGATCCACAGTCTCTTTGATTTTGCGTAGTCCAACATTAAGATGCATCTGCTGCTCCTCAAGCTCACTGCGTTTCTCATTGAACAGGTTGGCGTAGTGGTTGATGAAGTCCAGGTAGTGGCGTGGAGTGATGGCCATGGTGCGACCACCACGCTTTGCTAAACGGTTATTAGCCTTAAGATGTGGAAAAAAGAAACCGAAAGCTCAGATTACAAATCCTTTACCCCACACACATCCACCCACACACCCACCCACCCACACCTACCCACCCACACCTACCCACACACCCACCCACCCCCACCCACCCATTTATATTTATATATTTAACACCTTCAATGCAACACATTTATGAAGAATATGGTGTCATCTCAAACCTGGTGTAAAGTCTGGTGAACAAACACACAGCCGTTGACGATCGCCTCACGGTGAGTGGGTGGTTGGGGCAGTTTGTCATAAACAGTGGGCATGTAGTCAGGAACTTTGTAGTTAGGCTTTTCCAGGTCCATCTTACTGGTGAATTCTTTGCCCACCTGATAAAGAGCCTCAGTGGACCAATCACCAAACCAGTTCAACACACATCTGTACAAGATGAAACCACAATCACACAATTAACACACAAGTGTGGAGAAATGAGGCCTTCTAACTTTAGAAGCTGATTTTCTATCCTAAATCAACAGTATCTAGCACTACTTCTCATCATCATCATCATTATCATCATCATTATCATCCGTTACTTCTGCGTGTTCTGATCTGGAGTTTACACTGTACATCACTGCTGCTGAAGATCATGAAATAGAACAAAGTAAACGCACCTGTTGAACAGAGCAGGAGAGGTGGCAGCTCGGTCCTTCAAACCCTCAGATGAAGGGTTCATGGTGAAAACCACATGCAGGTTTCTGATCACCTGGCTAGTGAACCATTTGTACAATTCCTCATGAGTGTCCAGCATCAGACCCTCCTTCTGAGCCCCCTCCTTACACTGAGTCATTAATGTTGCATATTCATCACCTTCAAACAGACCAGGCACCTGCGCTCGCGCTCGCGCACACACACACACACACACACACACACACACACACACACACACACACACACACACACACACACACGTCATTAACACACAGGCTGAAAAAGGTACAATTACTCTGTAATCATCTGCATTTATCTGTAAATCTCTCTTCTCACTTCTCCGTTGGCCAGCAGGGTGTTCATGCGCTCCAGGAAGCCCGAGTCCAGCACATTGGATTCATCCATGATAAACGCGATCTTCTCATTTTTGCATCCAGACCTACGAAGGACAGTTCTCAGGTCCTCATCAAAGTCCTCACCTGTGTACTTTCTATGGACCTGCAGAAGTGTTAAAGAGGAAAAAATCGAGTTTTGGAAAATCCATTCACATCTGCACTTCTCTGAAACAGCTGTAAAACACGACAGTGAATTCGATCATGTTAACAGTGGGAAAGATCGTACATTAATCCTGATTATACAAACCTTTATCTGATAGACACTCAGACCGTTCATCCAAGCTACAAAACGTGAAAGTGTGGTCTTTCCTGCACCACTGACACCAATCAGGAGAAGATGACCCTGAGGCTGCCGGAAGATTCTGGAAAAAAATATTAAATATACCATTAAAAATGTATTAATTAAATCAAAAAGCCAAACACCCAAATACAGACATTAAATAACCACTGAATTCACCTGTCAATTCTGAGCACATGGTCCAGAACCTCATTGAAGAGCACCAGAGGAACATCCAACTCCTCCTCATAGAAGACCTTCAGACGGGCCTTGACATAGTCTCGCAGCTCCTCCTGCTCAACTGGGATGTAGTCCTGAACACAACACACACATTCATCTTACAGGAATGTAAAGAAAGAAAAGTACACAAGCATGAAGGCTCCAGGTTTAGACGTGAGATGACCTTTGAGAGCCAGTTGCTGTAGAGAATGGGGCGGTTCAGGGCCTTCTCTCGATTTATGTTAGGGAAGTGCTTCAGAGCCACACTGTCGATGTTCTCATCGGTCCAGCGCCGCTCCTCGTCCTCCACCAACCTGCAGGAATTAAATACCATGATCAAGATTTCAATAAAGAATCTTCATTGAACACGAGTCCTGCAGGAGTGTGTGTGCGTTCACACCACAGAAACATAACATTCCAGTTCAGTACGAGTCGTTCACGTTACAGCTCACACGTGCAATGCAGTGTCTCAGATTTCCATTGGATGTGAATATTCAATGCTGTAAATGTGAACACACACACACACACACACACACACACACACACACACACACACACACACACACACACACACACACACACACAACTTGGATTTTAAATTCACACTGCAAAAGATCTGAATTAAAATCCCACAAACACTTTTTTTATCTCATTTATTTCACGTTTTCAGCATTAGTGTACCGCACGTGTCGTGTGTCCATACACGTGTACACGGTAAAAAGGTCTTATTTACGATGCAGGATTTATTACACTGTGTGATGGACTCGTACTGAATTCCAGAAACACATGAATGAAATCAAGTCTCCGAGAACGAGGTCAGTCACGTGATCTACCTGTCCTGGAAGAGGCGTAGCGCCTCATGGGCCCAAACACGTATCAGTCCTTCCACAGGCAGCGTCTCCAGGGGCCGCAGCGCCTCAAAGATCCCCCTCACCCAGCGGGTCATCTCTCTGGGGGAGTAGATATAGTGGGGCTGGGTGTCCTGTGTGAAACGCTCCTGTGGACAGAAAGGAAGAAGGTGGGTTAGATTCAGGACTGGCTGAGAGGATAAACCTGGACCCGTGTCTGAACCCATCCGGACCTGAGACATGGTGTAGAACTCCACCATGGCAGCAGTGAGAGGTTCAGCGTAGGTACGCAGTGAGGGAATGAGACGGAGCATTGCCCTGTTGAAGGTACCGTAGATCTGAGTAAGAGAAGCAGGACCTGGGTAGTCCACATACACCACTGGAACATGACGCAGGAACCTGAAACGCACGAATAAAACCTTCAAACCTCACCGCAATATTCACCATCACTGTAAAGTGTGTGGTCAACAGAAGGAGAAGCTAAAACAGGTGGAGAACAAACCTATGAGAAAGAGGTTTTCTGCCAGGGTCTGTTGGAGGATTACAGGCTCCTACAAACTGGATCCTCTCCAGTTTCACCCAGGTCTGATCAGAGGTGCGATAGAAGCCTCCATGTTCCACCATCTATAATTAAACAAGAAAATAAGTAAAAAAATCCAGAAATACTGATGTAGTTACAGACGAGCACAGTTTGGTTTTTTACCCCTCCATGAAAAAAATTCACGAACAAACAAAATAAACAACAACAAGAGAAAAGAAAGTGTGAGATCTGCTTTTTCATGGAGGGGTTCCAACAAATCTGTGTGTCTGTATGAATATACACACACGCACACACACACACCTGTCTGATGAAGGAGATGACCCTCTGTGTGCTATACTTGTCCATATCAGGCAGATTGATCTCATCACAGAAGAGCACCAGCCACTTGCCCAGCTGCACCGGGGCGAGAACAACACCGTTGGGTGTGCGGCGATACTCGCAGTAATGGTCGAAGGTCTTGAGGAGCAGCTCTGGGGTTGTGGCACTGGAAAAGTTCAAACCCACAACCTAGAAAAGTAAAATGACAAATAAAACCAGAAGCAGTGAGACTTGAACTCAGCACAGTGAGGCGTGTGCACCAGAACGTCGCTCTGGAAGCGTGGGGGGTTCAGACAGGATTTAGAATGAGATCACTAGCAGAACGCAGAAACGTGTAGTTATTTCCATGCACTTCAACTCTGTCCTGTTCTACACACGAGTGACTTCACCCCCCTTTAGGTAGAACATTCCCTCGTGTAGAAGCTGAGAGGTGAATGTGGGTGCTGTAGTGTGGTGATGTTTCAGTGTTGTGGAGATTTTGCAGCTGTAGCACTGATCTCACCTCCATGTCAGGAAGAGCACGCAGGGCACTAAACAGAGTCATGGTTTTTCCTGATCCAGGAGGCCCACACAGCACCAGAGGTTTGTGTTCTGCGAGCCAGGTGTAGAGCAGAGCCTCATGACGAACAGTGTCCAGAGTAGGTACCACCACATCAGGTGCAGCCACCTTGTGAGTTTCCACCTCAATCTGAGGAACCTTGCCTTGCCAGGACTGCCACTCACCTGTGATGGACACCTGGGAGAAGAAAGTGAACACAGAGGAGAACATTAGGTTCATGTCAGGAACAGAAACAGCTGGAGAAGTGAAGGTACAGTCTAATGATCATGGGTTTATGGGAATCTGCTATCTGTTTTGGAGGACTTCTGAATGGACTTCTGAATGACTCCTCATGATGAAGTATTTTTTATAAAAGTTATCAGTAACAATGACACTTGTTTAAAAAGATCCAAAACCAGTTACAAAATATTAGTAGAAAGTCAGAAATCCAGCATGACCCTGTGTGTGCAGTGCTCAGGGTTTTACAGAAGGTCCCTCTGGGGTGAGGGCAGTGATCTCTGTTCACCTCGTAGTCGATGATGGGGACGTTAGGTGCAGACGGAAGAGGTACAGTGGTGATGCGACGAATGTATTCTCCAAGCTCCGCCCTCATCTTCAGTTTGCCATCACCGGAGAAGGACCAGAGTACGGCGTAGATCAGATATTTCTGCATGGAATCAGAACGAGAACGTCAAATACAAAAACCTCATCCAATCACAAATTCACTGTGGACTAAAATCTCAGCGTATTTTATACCAGACTGTTCCTTCTACATAAAACAACCTGAACTCTTCAGCACTGTGCCCCTGTTTAGTCCACACTGACCTGGATGTACTTCTCCAGCTGCTCTACAGGCATTGGAAAGTCGGGGTGGTTGTTGTTGTAGAGGGCTATGTTACGGCAGGCCTGGTGCATCATGGAGAAGAGAGAACCCAAGCAGCGCAGGCGTGTAAAGTCCATTATGTGCTCCATTTTGGAGGCGTGTTCAAGGGCCTTGATCACAAGCCCTGTGGAAGTGAAGTAGGGCTGAAGAACGGCTGACGCGTCCCTCTGGATCTGTGGGTAGGAATATCATTAGAAATGGATTTGCATGATGCATAAACCTGCTGGTTAGAAACCTACTCGGAATGTAAATGACTAATTACCTGTAGCATGGGGGAGGCGGCTTCCTCTCCTTCATCCTCAGTTCCTTTGTGCATGCGCTGAGCTTCATCCTCACCTTCATCCAAGGCGATGCTGCGCAGGCGGGACAGGAAGTTGCTGAAGATCATGTCAGTGCTGAGAACATCCTCACTGAACCACACCATGCCACAACGAGACACGGTGGCCAGCGTGGCATACTTCAGGTCCTGGACCTCAAACATCACGCGCACCTACACAGAAACGGCGAGCGAGAACTTTTTATATAAACACTGGTCTCAGGACATGAAGAGAATCTCAGAATCGATTTTGGAGAAAGCAGAGTTGTGTACGTTGGGAGGCAGGCTGAGACGTTCTCCATTGGGCAGCGTCAGCAGCTTGTTGTCATCCAGCACAGAGTTGAGATTCTCCACCCACTCAGGATCGACATCACCATCAAAAATGATCCACTGTCTTTTCTGCAACTCCCCACGAACGTTATCAATGATTCTGAAACGACAAAAACACACCTCAACCTGAGACTTCATCAGAACATCACTACAAACAGCTTCTCCACAAGAACATTGTCCACATGCTGAAGATCACTGAAACCACTGCTGGAATTCTCTCAGCAGCTTACTTTCTGAGCACGTGTGTGAACAGTCCATCTGTCCATTCGCGGGTGTTGGGGTCCAGGGTCCCATACAGGTGGTCTTTACTTATGGCTTTGGGATCAATAATGTGTGCCACTCCCTCAACACCCTCCAACCTCTCCAAAGCTTTAAGCAGCACACGCCAAGCCATCGTCTTTCCACTGCCTGATGGACCCACCATCATCAGGCCATGATTGATCTGGGTGATCTGGTAGAGCTGGAGAACCTGAAAGTTCAAGGAGTGAAAGAAGATTTTAATTTAAGTCCAAGTGAGAAAATAAAAATAGAAGCCTGAAGAACGAAAAGAAACCCATCAGAACAGTGAGATGAATTCATCTGTTTCTTCTGGTGACTCAAGACATTTGGGGTTGAGATCAAAAGATTAATGATAGATATTTGGATACCAGTCCATTAGAGAAGAGAAAACATCTCGTCTTATTCCTCTTTCGATCACAAACACAAATCATCACAGAGATCGTTACAGCCTCGTCATTACCGTAGGTTTACAGAGGGGGCGCTATAAATCCTCCTAATTATTTTACCAAGTGTGTGAGTTAATTTACCTTCTCCACCCACATGCTGCCAACATCATCCCCATCTCCATACATGAGATACATCTCCGAGCAGACCTTCTTGAGCTCCTCCCTGAGAGCAGTCATCTCTCCACGCATGTACTGCACACCCGGGAACACATCTGAGAGCAGGCTGAAGAGCAGAGGGATGTCCTCCGCCACCAGCTTTGGCACCATGGTCTCACACACGCTCTGAATCAGGATCTGCTCAGAAGGAGGAGAGGTTTAGGCACCAAAACCTCATTATGATTCTATAAATACACACGTCTCTGCACAAACACTCTTTAGATTTCTAAATCTGAGATACAGCTTCTGTCCATCCATCCTCTTCTTACCTCCTGCTCAGGAAGGTTCTCTGCGATCTCATTCTCATCCACATCCTCACCACGCTCACGCTTCTCTCGTTTGATCCTCTGGATGCGTTCTCTCTTCACGTTTCCAGCACTGATTAGAACGCTCTTCAGCGCTCGCAAGCCGAAGTCATAATGAGACTGTGAGGAGAGCTGCTCATCGCACAGCCTGAGAGAACAAACCAGGTGGAAGCGTTAAGAATTATCTCCTGATTAGGAAGTAGATAACATCTGAACAGAACATGGTTGAAGTTAAATATCACATGAACTATTACTTGAAAAAGGGAACGATCTTCTTGGCGAGAGTCTCGGCGGTGCGGAAACCCTGCGAGTAGAGCATGACCTGAGCGATGAGCTGGCGGTCGGGTTTGGTCATTGCAAGACTGCGGAAAAGCTTCTTCAGGTTGTCAGGCAGGTTGGAGCGACCAGCATAGCCGGGGTTCATGGTTATGAAGATGGCCATCTCAGGGCTCACCTTCACTTGTTTGTTCAGCAGCTCAGTGGTGACTTGAGCACCTAAAAGTACAACAAACAGAAAAAGATACAATGTCTGCTGTAGCACACGCGCGCGCACACACACACACGCGCGCGCGCACACACTCTAATTGTCATGTTTGTAGAAACGTGGCTGTGGATTCAGAAGATGATCCTCTTTAATCACATCCACCAGCTTCACATGTCCTGCTCTGGAGCGCAGCAGAAATATGGTTTTGTCGATAAAAGAAAAAGATCTCTGGGTCACTTCAATTTATTCTTCTCAAAGATCTTCTTTTGGTTTTTATCATAAAGAGCACTAATGAGAGTAAACTAGATTTACGGTGTAGTTAAGTGGTAGTTGTAGTGTACATACTGCGGTCACGGTTGGGGTTGCTGTGCTCCCTCAGGGCCACCTGGATGTACTGAACCTGCTGAGAAACGGCCGACAGCATCCTCTCCTCCAGTCTGTTAAACTCATCAAAGCAGCCCCAGGCACCAACCTGACACAATCCTACAAAGATACGCCCCATGGCCTAACAGGACACAACACAGCAGAACATTACTCATCATCTAAAGCACACACATCTGAGACCAGGACACCATGGAATTATTATAACCCTAACCCTCACAATAAGGTCCATACCTGGAAATCAAAGGTCTCATCACAGTTGAAGACCAGAACAAAGCGTCCAAGTTGGTGGCCAAGAGCCTTGACGGACTCGGTCTTCCCTGTGCCTGCAGGACCTGGTGGACCGAGCAGGAAATGGAAGAGAGAATAAAAATAATATTTCAAACAAAGCCAAGTGATCACACGCGCACACACACGCACGCACACGTGCGCACGCTGCACCATCACTCATTTAAAATGCACTACTTGACTCGTGTAATGAGAAAAAGAGGACCTCATCTGGACCTACCGAAAGGAGATCCTCCCAAACGAGCCTCCAGAGCCTGAGTCATGGTGAGGTAGCACCTGTCTGTCAGAGGGGTCTGCACCAGCTTCTCCTGCACACCCAGGTACTCAAAGCCATAGTTGAACTTGGCATTGGCCATCTGAATGGAGAGCTGCTGCAGCACATCAGTCTGCTTGGGGTCAAAGTAGAAGCGCATCTGGCTCAGCCACTCGAAGGACTTTGAGTTATCGATCTTGTTCTTGATGAGGGTTCTGGTCACGTCCCTTTGGTGCACGAGCTCAGTGATCTAAACACAGGAACGTTCAGCGTCACCAACATGCAGCAGAATCTTACAGGATTCTAAAAGGAAAGATTATCAGTGTACAGCAGGTTCTGACCAGGTGCTCCAGCTTCTTGCGGCGAATAGGAGGCTGCTCCATCAGCACCGTGTCAGCCAGCAGGTTCAGGGTGGCTTCCACATTAGTCAGCACAGCCTGTAGAGGAGTCATGTTGTCTTCGCCTGCAATGGTTACCAGTGCGTTCTCCACATTCTCAGACCAGTCGATCTGAGTGGACAGAACCACCAGCTGCGCCTGGAAGAGCCGACACACACACACACACACACACACACACAGTTTTAGGTACACAGAAGGTTCTGTTTAACTACTGAAACCATGTTCTCCATTTTTATGTACAGACTGTGAGAATAGAAATATCAACAGCTTCATCCATTTACAGTCCTCATTAAAGAAAAGTCCTCCACTCTCACTGATGATCTGTTTATTATTATCCTTTTTTCTGATTCTTTTTATAATAATAATCCAAAACAGAAGCTCTCACTCTGAGCAGAACACATGAAACCCAATAAGCCGGTACTGTTTCTGTTACCTGGTATCTGTCGATCCAGTTGATGTAGGTGCTCAGATCGATGGCGGTGCCTTTGTTAAACGCTCCCACCTCCGTTACTGATTCAGCCAACAGCTTGGCCAGAGTGACCCTCATTTCCTTCTCGACCAGCGTCAGCCACTCATTAATCTTCGGGTGATCAGTGATGGACACAGGGGTCTTATAGAAAACCTAAAGCACATCACAGTTTCATTACAAACACTGTTTAATGCACGAGTGCACATTCATCACACTTTAGATCTTCACATGGCTGGAAAACAACAAAAGATTATCAAAATAGAATAATAAATTCATCACGAACCAAAAAAGACAAAAAAAACAACAATGAAGACAAAGACGTTTTCGCTCACCTCCTCTCCCTCTCGAGAGGAGATCCCCAGGACCTCAGTGTTATCTTCATTCAGCAGAATACTGGCCACTCCAGCAAACATCTTTTTGAAGTGCTTCTGCAGTTTGGGCACATTCTTGCTGTTGCCAATAATCTCAAGAAGATCCTCATCTCCCACAAAATAAAACCTGAACACACACAACACCTTTATTACACTCTTAATATAAACACCGTGTCATCACAACCTAACCCAAGATCATCCAACCTGGGGAAGGACGAGCGTTCTCGTTCCAGATATTCTCCTAGAGCCTTCTGGATCTTTCCCAGGAGGTCTGCCAGCCTCTCGAGTGATCTCTGAACACCCTGGATGTTAAGGACATCCATTACCAGTGGAGACTTGGTGACCTTCTTCATCAGAGCCAGAAACTCTGTGCTAATGCTACAATAACACACACACACACACACACACACACACACACACACACACACACACACACACACACACACACACACGGTTAAGTCACAATGTATAAAGGCTCACAGGCCACTCATGTATCTGTCCGCTTACCTCTGGAACCTCTGGGTCTCCACAGGAAGAAGATGTTTGATGTCTGCACTGCCGGTGAAAATGCCCTCCAGGTAAACCCAACGTCTCTGCACGTCTATCCAGACATCAAACAGAGCCATGATGCGGTTCAGCTTATCTTCCCAGCTCAGAGCATCTTCTTCAAACACCTACAAAAACACACGTCTTATTCATACACCAAACTTCCTCCTGATTCCTGGAATCTTTAGGAAGCTACAGGAACATGAGATGTTCTACATTTAGAAGCATTTAAAATATTTAAGTGTTTTTAAATGGTTTTGAAACAAGAACATTTCATGTCTAGTATGCATCATGCATGTTCTCTTTTGTGCTTCATTTTACAGACTTCATGAATGTTCAACAAGATCCTTCAGATTGAACATTTCTACAGCAGCAGAACCTGCAATTTCTCCAAAATACACACAAAACCTACAACTAAATTAAATGGTTTTAAAAATAAACCCTTCCACCTTGTAGTATGGAGACAGCTTCATGGCAGACACGCTGTTGATATGCTCCTTGACTTTGTTGAAGAGATCATCCCATCCCCGAATCAGACGACACTTGTTTTGGTAGTTAACCAGGTCAAGCTCATAGGAATTCCAGACTTCCCGAATCTGAGGAGTATAAAGTAAAGGAGTGAAATTACTTCTGAATGTAGGCACATGACTTACTGTTAGGATCATCACAATAAAGTCAGGAACTCCAGACCTGTTTGAGGAACTCTTCAAGAGCCATTTCTCCCTGTGCCACCAACAGTACGTCCTTCACCACCATTTCATTCTTCTGCAAGTCCACGTCCCAGATCTGCCCCAGGGTTAACTCAGACAGAACCCAGTTAACATGCAGACGCTTCATCAGCTGCTTCCAGTGACGGTCTTTAAGAGCTTCTGATTTCAGCTCGATTACCAACATGTTCACCTGCAGATCCACACATTTCATTTAGCTTGTAGAAGATCACAGGGAAAATCATATGTTAGATCTGTCTTTATAAATAAATCAGTAAAACCTTCATGTAGCCTTTGAGGAGCCTCTGAACATATTCATAAGAGGCATACTGTCTGAGACGTGCTGGGAAGTTCTTCAGCTGGTTCAGAAGACCATCCAAGCTTTGACGCAGCTACAGAAATAAAAGAATCTTAAATAAAGAAGAAAATTCAAGTATCTCTTAAAACATGATGATGATGATCTGATCGTACCTTGCGTGGTTGCACAGACACCCATGGTTGTTCCTTCATTTGATCAATTTGCTCCCAGACCTTGGAGAGCTCTGACCACACACCCTTCAGGTCCTGCAACTCCTCCAGTGCAACCTACAACAACAAAGACACTGCTCTTAGGGGTGTACATAGTTTCTCACACACACACACACACACACACACACACACACAAGTAATAAAACCCATACCTGCACTCTCTCCTCACTGCCACTCAGAAGGCCAGTGTCTGTTAACTCCAGCGCCTCCTTCGCCTTCGCACACTTCTCCCTGTCGTCCTTCAGTCGCCCAAACTTGCCTTCATAGATGGTGAGGGACTGTAGGGCTTCTTCTGGACGAAGATTGCCCTAAAAGATATGGAAAAGTTATTTCTACAGATAAAAATGGGCTGGAAACCTGCAAACAATCTCCACATCTCCTCAACTTACAGCTACTGGTTTGGTCTTCTCCCAGTCTGTGAGAAGATCTGAGGTGCGGTTCTCTACAGCACGGTCTTCCTGGACGATCTTCATCTGTAAGTTAGCCACCTGCTGCTGGATGGCAGTATCCTTACGTTTCATGATATCACTGAAAGCTCCCCATTCTCCTTCGATGTTATCGATGTACAGCCAAGACGGAGGAAACTGGAAGCGCTGTTTCTCCAGGAGACGCTGCCCGTTGCGGAACAGCTGAAGGACACGAAGCACAAGTTACGTCCCGCTGAAGATAAACCAGAACTATGAAGAGTGAAATCTGCACTGATACCTACATCAACTTGCTTTTCGAACTGCTTGATCTTCCGCTTGAGGGCTTGAACATAAGTAATGAAAGTTACAGCATCAGAAGTGCTGGCCGTGTCCACCGAATGCTGCTCGAGCTCCTGACGTGACTGAAACGTTCAAGAAATAAACAAAATCATTTTAACAGTAAAAACATCATTATTACAAAACAAGGATTTAAAATTCAACAATCTCTCATACCTTGGAAATCTGGGAGTGGAAGTCCTGCATGTTTTGGCCCAACATCTGTCCAAACTTACTGAGAACCTCCTTATGCCAAGAGTCATACTTCAGGTTGACCTTCGACTGGACCTAAATCACATCGCACCATCATCACATTATCTCCACATCACCATCATCACACCACCACATCACACCATCACCACATCACCACACCACCACACCACATCATCTCCACATCACCATCACCACACCACCACATCATCACACCATCACCACATCATCTCCACATCACATCATCTCCACATCACCACACCACCACATCACATCATCTCCACATCACCATCACCACACCACCACATCATCACACCATCACCACATCATCTCCACATCACCACATCACACCACCACATCACATCATCTCCACATCACCACACCACCACATCACATCATCTCCACATCACCATCACACCACCACATCATCACACCATCATCACATCATCTCCACATCACCATCATCACACCACCACACCACATCATCTCCACATCACCATCACCACACCACCACATCATCTCCACATCACCATCACCACACCACCACATCATCACACCATCACCACATCATCTCCACATCACCATCATCACACCACCACATCACACCATCACCACACCACATCATCTCCACATCACCATCACCACACCACCACATCATCACACCATCACCACATCATCACCACATCATCTCCACATCACCACATCACACCACCACATCACATCATCTCCACATCACCACATCACATCATCTCCACATCACACCACCACATCACATCATCTCCACACCACCACATCACATCATCTCCACATCACCATCATCACACCACCACATCACACCATCACCACATCATCTTCACATCACCACATCATCATCATCACACCACCACATCACATCATCTCCACATCACCACATCACACCACCACATCACATCATCTCCACATCACATCATCTCCACATCACCACATCACACCACCACATCACATCATCTCCACATCACCACATCATCATCACACCACCACATCATCACACCATCACCACATCATCTTCACATCACCACATCATCATCATCACACCACCACATCACATCATCTCCACATCACCATCATCACACCACCACATCACACCATCATCACATCATCACACCACCACATCACATCACCACATCATCACACCATCTCCACATCATCATCATCACACCACCACATCATCACACCATCATCACATTATTATCTCCACATCATCTCCTCCACATTATCACACCATCATTACAGCATCTCCACGTCATCACCACCACATCACACATGGTTGTGTATTATTGTGTATAGTTGTGTATTATTGTGTACAGTTGTGTACAGTTGTGTATTATTGTTACAGTTGTGTATAGTTGTGTATTATTGTGTATAGTTGTGTATTATTGTTACAGTTGTGTATTATTGTTACAGTTGTGTTTAGTTGTGTATGGTTGTGTATTATTGCGTATAGTTGTGTATGGTTGTGTATTATTGTTACAGTTGTGTTTAGTTGTGTATGGTTGTGTATTATTGTGTATAGTTGTGTATGGTTGTGTATAGTTGTGTATTATTGTTACAGTTGTGTATTATTGTTACAGTTGTGTATAGTTGTGTATGGTTGTGTATAGTTGTGTATTATTGTTACAGTTGTGTGTTATTGTTACAGTTGTGTGTTATTGTTACAGTTGTGTTTGGTTGTGTATGGTTGTGTATTATTGTGTATAGTTGTGTATGGTTGTGTATTATTGTGTATGGTTGTGTATAGTTGTGTATAGTTGTGTATTATTGTGTATGGTTGTGTATTATTGTGTATGGTTGTGTATTATTGTGTATGGTTGTGTATTATTGTGTATAGTTGTGTATTATTGTGTATGGTTGTGTATTATTGTGTATGGTTGTGTATTATTGTGTATAGTTGTGTATTATTGTGTATGGTTGTGTATTATTGTGTATAGTTGTGTATTATTGTGTATGGTTGTGTATGGTTGTGTATTATTGTGTATAGTTGTGTATAGTTGTGTATTATTGTGTATAGTTGTGTATGGTTGTGTATGGTGGTGTATTATTGTGTATAGTTGTGTATTATTGTGTATAGTTGTGTATTATTGTGTATAGTTGTGTATAGTTGTGTATAGTTGTGTATTATTGTGTATGGTTGTGTATAGTTGTGTATTATTGTGTATAGTTGTGTATAGTTGTGTATAGTTGTGTATAGTTGTGTATAGTTGTGTATAGTTGTGTATTATTGTGTATAGTTGTGTATAGTTGTGTATAGTTGTGTATTATTGTGTATTATTGTGTATTATTGTGTATAGTTGTGTATAGTTGTGTATTATTGTGTATTATTGTGTATAGTTGTGTATGGTTGTGTATGGTTGTGTATAGTTGTGTATGGTTGTGTATGGTTGTGTATGGTTGTGTATTATTGTGTATGGTTGTGTATGGTTGTGTATGGTTGTGTATAGTTGTGTATGGTTGTGTATGGTTGTGTATGGTTGTGTATAGTTGTGTATTATTGTGTATAGTTGTGTATGGTTGTGTATGGTTGTGTATGGTTGTGTATGGTTGTGTATAGTTGTGTATTATTGTGTATAGTTGTGTATGGTTGTGTATAGTTGTGTATTATTGTGTATAGTTGTGTATTATTGTGTATTGTTGTGTATGGTTGTGTATGGTTGTGTATGGTTGTGTATGGTTGTGTATAGTTGTGTATGGTTGTGTATAGTTGTGTATGGTTGTGTATAGTTGTGTATTATTGTGTATAGTTGTGTATTATTGTGTATTGTTGTGTATGGTTGTGTATGGTTGTGTATGGTTGTGTATGGTTGTGTATGGTTGATGCGGATGACTTACTTTTCCATAGTCAATGATCACGGGGCCAAACTCCTTCCTGGTCTCAGCGTTGTCAAAGGTTCCTCTAGCTTTCCGGATCTGCACCAATAACGCCTGCCACTTATTCAGGTCTTCTCCTAGACGGTTATAGATGTTCTCAGGCTGCATATCCCACAAACACTGGTACTGCAGCCAAACCTGAGATCACAGGGCAGAAGAACATGAGGGGGATCTTTCCCAGCTGAGATTTACAGTATAAAACTGACCAGAGATCTGAAGGTGCATTACCTTCACATACTGCTCCACCTCAGAGACATTTCCTTTGACAGCATTGTAGGCCTCTTCCAGAGCTGCTGGGCCATCAGGCATTCTGGTCAAAGCATTCCTGTAGAACTTCTCCTCCTCAGACAACTCAATGTGGACACCAACCTGTGCACAGAGAAACGTAGCCTCTTGTTTGTGCACACAGGGAAAAAAAAAGCAGCAGAAAAAGTTGCTACACAGACCTGGTATCTTTGACTCTGGATCCTTGGTAGAGACAGAATGACCATCTTCCAGGCAAACATCTCTTGGTAGAGTTTATAACGACAGTCTTCAATAGGAGGGTTCAGGTATATGACCTGGTTTGTAATCCTGAGCTCATGGACCACATTCTGTACAGTCACAAATATTAGAACATGAACATTACAACATGCTTCAAAAAATCCAATACATTTTCCATGGCCTTCACTAAATTTGCCCCACCTTGATCTTTGGTTCTCCACCAGGCTTATGGCTGACTTGTGGAGCTTCAGTGTCCATGTCCACATCAGCTTTGTCTTCCATTTGACCTCTAAGTACCTGTGTCCACGCCCTTAAACCAGCCTGCAGACGAACTCCTAAAATCCGTTCGATCTGCAGGATAATGAACATCTCCCTGATTCTGTGCAGGAGATCCACCAGATAAAGAACATGCTCCACAAGACACCTACACAAAACTTACCTCAATGTCCAGTTTGTTCACCCAAATGGGCAAGTTGGAGTAGGAGTGCAGATTGAGGTCATCGACAGCCTTCTGAACACGGCTGAGGATCTCTGAGAAGGTCTTATGATCGTACATGCAAGTCTCAAGAGAGCGGACCTCCAAGTCAATTTTCTCTTCAATCAACAGAAGATCGTCGACCTGAGAAGTAAAACATCACAGCACATTGAACATCTTTATTTCACCTCTTCATGTAAGGAAAGAGTTCTTCTTCTTCTTCTCCAAAGAAAGAACAAACCTTCTCTTGGAAATTGAAGACGGTTTCCGCCAGACGCTGAACGTAGGGGTCGAGTTTGTACGACTCCCATACCAGAGCAATTCCCTCAGTAACCAGGGCTTGAACTTCTCTCTTCAAACCCGCCACCAGGGGGGCGATAGAGATCCTCTCCTCCACCTTTTCACAGGTGCGCTCGTAGGTACGCACACTCTCGATGAGGGAGATGGCGAACGGGTACAGCTGGTTGGCTTGGTGAGCTTTGTTGACGATGGCCAGGGGGACGCGGAAGCTGAGCCACTTCAGGTTCCGGACCTCTTTAGACAGAGTGATGATCTCAGGTAAGAAGTTCACCTTCAGTTTCAGGACGGTGCCGGTGCGCCCGCGGGCACGGCTGCTCTCTATGGTGAAGATGCGTCCCGAGACGCCGAGGTTGCGCTGCTGTACTTTACGAGCCCAGTCATCGAAGATCTCCTGGGTGTTGAGTTTGGCACGGAAGCTGTCTCCATCCTGCTTCAGCTTCAGCCCCTCCACGTGGTTCTCCCAACCCTTACCCAGAACGTCCTCCACACGTTTCATGTACGCGGTCAGCTGCCGGTCGATCTGCTTGGCCCAGATGATGGACCCTGAAACGGGGGGCAGGTCGCGCACGTGACTCATCTTACAGGACTGGCTTTGTGGGTACTGCACTTTAAACTTGTCATGCAACGACTCGATGTCGTCCTTCACACGCTGGATCAGTTGGGTCTGATATTCTCGTATGGCTCCTCGGATGTGTGGACGCACGAAGAGAGCATTGAAGCGGGAGAAGATGCGGAACATCTCGTTAGCGTTCTTAGCGGTGCCCAGCTGGTCACGAAGACGAGCGGTGATGCGGGTCTCGACGCGATCGATGCGCTCGTCGTAACGCTTCATCGCAGCCTCCCAGGCCTCCATCCCCTCCTTCGAGACGTCCAATCCATCAACCTCCTTTACATTTTCATAAGCCAAGTTCACCTCCTCAATAGCATTAGCATCTGCAGCGTCAAAGAGAACTTCTGCCACTTTCATATCAGGAGGTTCTACAGCTTCACTCTGGCCATGCTGTGGGACAGCAGACACCTACACAAACAATCAACAATTAAAAACGACAGACGAGTCCATAAACACAGGGAAATAAAGAGGAGGAGATATTAACGGAACCTGAGGTCTCAGTACACGGACGATTACAGCTCTCAGCTGCTCATGCTGTCTCCTGAAACGCCTCATGTGATCCAAGCGAGACTGCAGTTTGCGATGAGCAGGACTGAGACGCCACACCATCTTCAGATTCTCTTCCCGCTTCCTCTTAACTATATCTCGAAGGAGAACCTGAAGTTTTTCATACTCATCTTCCCAGGTCTGGAAAACCTCGAAACAAGCGACCATCACCTAAAACGAGAAGGAGGAGTCATCGACACCACAGCGAGCAGAACACCGAGACCAGCGCGAGAACGGGCACGCTGAAGATCTCTACCTTCTCAAATTCTTCATAAGCCACATGCATGAGTTTCCGAGTCCCCAGAACTTTCAGGAGCTGCGCACTGAGGTCACGGGAGATGGCCTCAACCAGGCGCAGGGCACGCTGAATAGGATACTTCGTGTTTCGGATCTTACGAAGATGCGTAAAAATGGCAACCAGAGCCTGACGAATCTTATCCAGCTCAGTGGCTGAGAGCAGGTCATTGAGTGGGAAGTCCTTCATCAGAGGGTTATAATCATTCACCGTCTCCACAGCCTGCTTCAGACCTGAGAACCAGAAAACCATCATGTTCTTCAAAACAGTCAGAGACGGTAGTGAATCGTAATCAGCGTCACATCAACAAAAACTCAAGAAAGAAGAAAAGAAAAAAAGTCTGGATTAAATAAAATCATGAATCATTTATGATTAAAGTTTAGTGAAGTAGTGAAAGTTCACCAGTGTCCGTGTCGAAGCTGACAGTGGCATGGAAACGTTTGCCGTGTTTAAGAATGTCCAAGGTGAGCAGCACTTCTGGAGACTCTCTCTTCTCCTGGATGCGATTGAGGGCACGCTCAAGGTTCAGCCAAAAGCTGATCTCCTGCAGGGCCGTTCCTGAAGCAGGGTCTCGATCCAGTTTAGTCACCTACAGCACAAACAGTCAATTCCACACAGATACAAACATCATCCTTGATCACCAGAAACAAGGCAGAACTTGTGAGGAGAATATATCAACCTTCTGAATTTCCCGAATCCAGCGATTAACCCCTGACTGAAGCTGGTTCAGGAATGTGGGATCCTCTACTTTATCTCCAAAGTCAGTAACCTTGGGCTTTTCTCCTCGTTCATAGCACTGCTTTGCAATGTTCGAAATGGTGGGATGGATCAGAAGGCTGATCTCTGGAATCTCAATGTTCTGCTGCAGGTGTAACAGACCCATTTCAAGCTCTGCAATCTTCTTCTCCACAGAAGGAGCCATCTTATCTCCATCCCTAAATCAGGAAAAATAATAAATCACAGGGTTGAGGAAGAGAAATAACAACAACAGATCCTCCATCAAACACTGTGTATGAGCATCAGAGCTCTGTTCATCCGAGATCCTTCACCATCCTGGTCTTACCTGTCAGCTTTACCCGACTCGCGGATGTAAGACTTGAAGAAGGGAGCGACAGCATTACAGATGAAAGAGTGCAAGGTCTCATATGGAGAATCTTCACTTAGAGTCAGAACCCGAACTTGTGTTGAAATGGGTTTATCAGCATCGATGACTCCAGTCCTCTTAATGAACGCGAGACTGCGAACAGACACATTGAACAGTTACTCACCGACTTCTTTTACTTTATACTGACTTTATACACCTCCAAGTACCACCCCGCCCCGCCCCACCCGGCACCACCCCGCCCCACCCGGCACCG
>JBCEWE010000275.1:133210-155710 GCA_039877035.1 Silurus lanzhouensis
TCTAATTAAGAAACCTGACCTTCACCCTGTCAGCTGTCCAACTACAGTCCAATATCAAACCTCCTCTTTATCTCCAAGATTCTAGAAACGGTTGTAGCACAGCAGTTCTGCTCACATCTACTGAGGAAGAACATTTAGGAAATGTATCAGTCAGGATTTCGGCCTCATCATAGCACAGAGACGGCACTAGTTAAGGTGGTAAATGACCTGTTATTGGCCTCTGATCAGGATTTTGTCTCTTTACTTGTTTTGCTCGACCTCAGTGCAGCTTTTCACACCATTGATCATCATCTCCTGCTTGCTGGACTGGAGAACGTTGTAGGAATAAAGGGAACAGCTCTCTCCTGGCTCAGGTCTTATCTGACTGATCAGTTTGTTGGTGTTGATTGATGATGGTGAGTTCTCCACACGCTCTGAGGTAAAGTTTGGTGTTCCACAGGGATGTCAGTCTATTTGCCTGTATATTTATTTCAGGCAGCAGTTAGATATTTATTTAGATATTTAGATATTTATTTATTGCAGCAGTTAGCAGTCTGATGTACTGATTTTTATATTTGGGGCAGTTGATGTTTTGGGGGCAATTATGTCTTTTGGCATGTTGTAGGTATATTATATATTTTATAGTTGGTTGTATTTCAAACCTCTTTAAAAGTGATGTCTGTGGACGTTCACAGTTCGGGGGTCATTTTGTTGATTTAACAGTCAGGGGTTTATATTTATCTTTGTGTTTGGGGGAATTGAAGTTTGTGGGAATATTATTTGAGTTTGGGCATTTAAAGTTTACAGAAGTGGTTTTTTGTTGTAATCAGCAGTCAGGTTGGAACAGTGTGGGGCAGTTAGAGGCCATGATGTTGTAGATATTTGGTCTGGGGCATGAAGCTTTGGGAGGTTTAGGGTACAGTATTATCAACATGGCTGTTTGGTTTGGTGTTTGTGCTCATTTTTTCCAACAGAATGTTTTATTGTGTGGAAAGTGTGCAAGTGATTAATATTTATCAGAAAAATGAAAGAATACATGAGTTATTCGAGTTGGAGGAAAATCTTCTGCAGCATATTTCAGATCTGAGAGTCCAGAGGCTGCTGGAGATGCAGGTCCATGCTGTTCCTCACAAATCCTGTGTGTTTCTACAGAGAACCATGAACATTACCGCTGATCTGATTCACTTCATAACATCACCACTGTCTCAGGTGCACAGAAACCCCAAATGGAATGAGACGTTTATTCAAAATGCGCCGTGTGATGTCACGTGTTGTACTGACGGATCTTCACTCCAGTGCTTGGCGTGTCTTCCCCCAGCACACAGTCAGGAGTAAACCTCCACATTCTGCTCCACGACGTGGGTCGGTGTCGTGGTTCATTTTCTCAGCGCGTGCATCAGTGACGATTCATGTGCGCGCATGCCGCCATCTTGCACACGCGCAGTGCACGGCGCTCCCGCGCATCTCCGGGGCACGAGCTCCGTCCGCTCGGTCCGCGCGCTTCCCCCGCGAGCGCTCCGTCACGCCGGTCAAGTGCGCGCGCGCGATCCCGCGGAGCGTTGACGTCGGCGGAGGCCGCTGGATGTGGCGCAGCGCGCGCGCGTCTCGCGTCACCGATGAAGAGCAGGATTCAGAGAAACGTGTAGCAGTGATGCGAGAAACACCATGACGCT
Source organism: Silurus lanzhouensis (assembly GCA_039877035.1). NCBI lineage: Eukaryota > Metazoa > Chordata > Actinopteri > Siluriformes > Siluridae > Silurus > Silurus lanzhouensis. The sequence continues at coordinate 134,863 of JBCEWE010000275.1, forward strand.
CCAACATCCGTGACCTGGTTTTCTCCATGCCGCCATTGCCTCTCCTCTCGCCCTGGTGATGATGTGTGGATAAGGGAGGTTCCTCTCTCCAGTCTCCGGCCTGGTCTCCTGGTCTCCATTCCACTTCCTGGAAGACGGTGAAGATGCCATGAACGCCTGCACGCGCTAGATGATACGGGAGCTCTGGAGCTGAAGATGTTCATGTGTGCTTCTCTGGATCTCACAGTGAACTGCTTGGTTTAGGAGACTATTAGGAGCGTATGAGGAATAAATGCAGAAGGCGCTCATGTGTGCACTAAAGCCGATGATCTCCTGCAGCTCTGCGTGATCTGCTTCGGCAAACCTTGCGCGCGTGCCGTGCTGCTCATCGCCCGTGCGGCGTGGAGGCCGTGTCTACTGTAGGACTGGACATGAACATAGTTCCGTGAAGATGGAGGCAGGTTCTGCTCTGCTCTGGCTGCTAGCTGTGTTCCTGCAGGACATCCACTGCCAGGGAGTGTACGGTGAGAATACACACTCCTCTGCAGTGCACTGTGACCTTGTGCTCAACACATCCACTGAGAACTTCAGCTGCTGGTCCCAGCTTTGATGATGATGATGATGATGATGATGATTTATTATTATTATTATTATTATTATTATTATTATTATTATTAGTAACACAAACATAATCATGAATATTCATCTGGCTGTAAATGTGTTCTTATTTAAATGTATTTTGATGATGTGGTCAAAATCAGCAGCACTAATGCAGGCCTATAGATGTATTTCACTTCCAATGGAGCTTCATCATTTACATTCTGCAGCAGGTTCTGGAGACTGGTTCTGTATTGTCTGACTATGGGCCTGCTTACATGGTGTGGCTAAAGGTCCGTGGACTCCTGAGCATAAGATTTGCTATGTGCTTTTTGAACATCTCATTTAACATTTAGTCTAATTTGTTGTTATAATGAGCTCCACTTGTCTGAGATGTTCCACTAGATATTGGAGTGTGTTTGTGGAGATTAATTTAGCTACAAGGATGTTAGTAAAGTCTGGTAGTGATGTAGGTGAGAAGGTGAAGAGGTCTGGGGTGCAGTCAGCATTCACATTCATCTTAAAAGTGTTTAATAGGGTTAAAGCTCTATAGCAGGAGATCTTCCACTCTAACCCATGGTAAGTAGATCTTCATGAAGCTGGTTTTGTGCACAGGAGCATTGTCATGCTGGAACAGGTTTGGATCTCCTAGTTCAAGTGAGGGCAACATTTCATGTAAAATAGATCAATCACAATCGCATCCACAGACAGACAGACAGACAGACAGACAGACAGACAGACATTAAATGTCACTTTATTTATTAGGGGTGGTCTTTGTTTTTTCAAATTAAAGAAAATATAGACCAAAGGTTTTGACCAAAATGTGAAAGGTTAGGGTTTCCTTTAGGTAACCCTAACACTAATCCCTAACACTAAGCCCTAAACATAAGTCCTAACCCTTAACCCCTAAACCTAGCCCCTAAACATAACCCTAAACTTAACCTTAAACCTAGCCCCTATAAATAACCCCTAACCCTAACCCCTAAATTTGGGGTTAAGTTTAAGTTTGGGGTTAGGGTTAGGTTTGGGGTTAGAGTTAAGTTTAAGTTTAGGGTTAGGGTTAAGTTTGGGTTTAGGGTTAAGTTTGGGTTTAGGGTTAAATTTTAGTTTAGGTTTAAGTTTGGGGTTAGGGTTAAGTTTAGGGTTAGGGTTAAGTTTGGGTTTAGGGTTAAATTTTAGTTTAGGTTTAAGTTTGGGGTTAGGGTTAAGTTTGGGTTTAGGGTTAAATTTTAGTTTAGGTTTAAGTTTGGGGTTAGGGTTAAGTTTAGGTTTAAACTTGGGGTTAAGGTTAAGTTTTGGGTTAAGTTTAAATTTAGGGTTAAATTTGGGGTTAGGGTTAAGTTTGGAGTCAGGGGTTAGGTTTGGGTTTAGGGTTAAGTTTAGGGTTAGGGTTAAGTTAGGGTTAGGGTTAAGTTTGGGTTAGGTTTGGGGTTAGGGTTAGGGTTAGGTTTGGGGTTAGGGTTAGGGTTAAGTTTGTGGTTAGGGTTAGGTTTGGGGTTAGGGTTAGGGTTAGGTTTGGGGTTACGGTTAAGGTTGGGGTTAGGGTTAGGTTTGGGATTAGGGTTAAGTTTGTGGTTAGGGTTAGGTTTGGGGTTAGGGTTAAGTTAGGTTTAGGGTTGGGGTTGGGGTTAGGTTTGGGTTAGGTTAGGGTTAAGTTTGTGGTTAGGGTTAGGTTTGGGGTTAGGGTTAAGTTAGGTTTAGGTTTGGGGTTTGGGGTTAGGGTTGGGGTTTGGGGTTAGGGTTAGGTTTGGGGTTGGGGTTAGGGTTAGGTTTGGGGTTGGGGTTAGGGTTAAGTTTGTGGTTAGGGTTAGGTTTGGGGTTAGGGTTAAGTTAGGTTTAGGGTTAGGGTTGGGGTTAGGTTTGGGGTTTGGGGTTAGGGTTAAGTTTGGGGTTAGGGTTAGGTTTGGGGTTAGGGTTAAGTTAGGGTTGGGGTTAGGTTTGGGGTTTGGGGTTAGGGTTAAGTTTGGGGTTAGGGTTAGGTTTGGGGTTAGGGTTAAGTTAGGTTTAGGGTTAGGGTTGGGGTTGGGGTTAGGTTTGGGTTAAGTTTGGGTTAGGGTTAGGTTTGGGGTTTGGGGTTAGGGTTAAGTTTGGGGTTAGGGTTAGGTTTGGGGTTAGGGTTAAGTTAGGTTTAGGGTTAGGGTTGGGGTTGGGGTTAGGTTTGGGTTAGGGTTAGGTTTGGGTTTGGGGTTAGGGTTAGGTTTGGGGTTAGGGTTAAGTTTGGGGTTAGGGTTAGGTTTGGGGTTAGGGTTAAGTTAGGTTTAGGGTTAGGGTTGGGGTTAGGTTTGGGGTTAGGGTTAAGTTTGGGTTAGGGTTAGGTTTGGGGTTAGGGTTAGGTTTGGGGTTTGGGGTTAGGGTTAGGTTTGGGGTTAGGGTTAGGTTTAGGTTTAGGTTTGGGTTGGGAGTTTACTTGCTAATCCTGGTTCATTAATTAATGTGGCATCACAGCCTCAGAGCTCCAGTGTAGAATTTCTTGCCCCTCACACATGAAGCCACTGACACACCAACAATTATTTTCACACAAATCGAAATGCGCCGGGGTACAGAGGAGTGATCTGGCACTCTTACCTTCACATTTAGGTTTTGTGAGCAGTCTGAGAACCTCCATCTTATTACTGCTCAGTACTGTGTATAAACATTTCCTCAATACTTTTACCCTGTACTTTACATTTCACATTTGGTTTATTATACATATAATATTTGTATAACTTTGAGAAAGTTGGATGGAGTTTTACTGTGTGGAAAATCAAAGACACTGCAGGGTTTAATGGAGCTCGAGTCTGCAGTATGAAATGTCGGTGATATCAGTAACTGAAGCTCTTAGATTTATCACTTGTCCAGTTTGTGAAGTGAAACTATAAACCAATTAACATTTATTATGATGTTTTCAGATTGTCCACGTCTTTCTGTCTGTCCACCCACATGACTGACTGTCCAAGATTCTCATGAATTTAATATCTCAAGCAGGAGCAATCGAATGTTTGAAGGATTTATTGGAAGCTGCAGATGACCTGCATAGATTTCAGGAATAACCCAAACATTCAAATAACATCTGAAATAGTTTTTCTTCAAAAGCCTCCTCCTTGTTAGAAGTATATATTTAAGGTTTTTGGAACAAATGAGTAACAGTAAGGACCAAACCTCCTGGCAGTGTTTGTGCCCAGTGACCTGTTAATGTCCAGTGGAAGGAATACTTTCATTTCTTCCACACTGCATATGCAGTGTTTTGTATTATAGCCAGTGAGATAAACCACAGAAACAGTGCATTTATTTACTTTATAGTTTTGGAGTAAAATTCGATTGAAAGCCTGATTGTTCTGCTCCGTCTGTCATCACTCTGTAATTTGTGCAGCTCCTCCAAGTGTTCGTATCATTCACTCTGGTCACGCGTGTAATGTGGAGGAAGAGCGCTACACCGAGCGAGTGTATACGATCCGAGAGGGAGAGATGCTCGAGCTGACCTGCCTGGTCTCAGGACATCCACGACCTCAGGTGATCCTCTCTTCATGTCTAACCCACAACACCTGATCTGTCCAGGTTTCCTTTCACTCGCTAGATCAGATTTCTGCAAATAAGATCGTCTGAATGAAAAATTAACAACTAAATTCATTCATACATCTTCAGTTATTTTTATCCAGGTCAGGGTCATGGTGGATCTGGAGCCCACGTTGGGGACACAAGGTGCGAGGTGAGACAACTGACTCCGGATGGGACACCACTGCAGGACACCATGCACACACATGCAGACACACATTCATATCTAGTTGGAGTTCAGTCTGAGGTGGGAGGAAACCAGAGCACTCAGAGTAAACCTGCATCAAATGTTGTGAGAACATGCAGGAGTCCACACACAGCTCAGGATTACAGCAGGGACCTGGAGCAGTGAGATGGAGAGAACACCTGCTGTGTCTGCTGAGAAGATCAATACATTAGAGGAGATTTTGCAGTAAATGACACCAATGCAATTTTTCCAAACTTACAGCACTTCATATTAAATATTAAATATACTATTATACGTTACTGACTGATTACTCGTGGCAGGACGACATCTTCTATGCAGCCATGTTTAAGATTGTTAGTTAATTATTGATTATTGGACTACAGGTTACTGTTTGGCTCACTTTTGTTTCTTATCTGTATTTTATATGTAAATAGGATTACAGAAGATTATATTATGATGAGTTCAGAAATTTGCATATACAGTAAAGATTATTTAGTACGTATTTTTGTGATGAATTAAATCTGAAGTGAATCACTGGTTTAATTCTGGGTTATTGTTTGTGGATATTACTCAGCTTGTGTGTGTGGGTTTCCTCCTACCACCCATAACAACACCGCTGGCAATTCAAGAGCACCTCCACTATAAGGCCAATAGTTTGTGGACACCCAGTTATCACTAATAAATAAATCTTTAAAAGCCCCATTCCAGATTTAATCCTCTCGTGCTCTAGAGGAACATTCACATGTCTAAGAAGGCTTTTCACTGGATTTTGAAACATGACTGTGTATTTGTCCATTTCCCTACAGAAGGCTTAGTGAGGTCAGGCACTGAGGCCAAGAGAGAAGACCTGGGATGCAGATAGCTTTCCATCTCATCCAACATTCACAAACTTCGTGTTTACGGGTGTGACTTTTTTTATACGGAACATTGATATGCTAGAACATGTTCACCTGGCCCTTAGTTAGAGTGAAGATAGTGATGTTGCAGGATACTCAGAGCTCCAATAGAATGATCTGCTTATTAGATTGAGGAACGTCCACGTGTGTGTTCATGTCATGCTGCAAATGCTTGGTGTCCCATCCAGTCTCCTGCACCGTGTATTCACACGTCAGGCTCCACGACCCAGAATAAAGAAGAATAAATGAATAAATGGAAGAAAAAGAAATGTCTACCGTGATTATTGTCATATTGTAAATCTACACTTGTGCATGGCATGTGGAACAGTATGGACCAGATAAAGCAGTGGAAGACTGAATGAATGTACACAGATGTTCTTAGCAGATGTTCTGATTTATTTACTTGTTGCATGCTGACACTTTCTTATTCTGATATGTTGCTAATCCTGTATGTATGAACTTCTTCTTCTTCTTGTACTATTATAATCATTTCAGTTGTGTGAGTGTTTACGCACTGACACTTCGATCCAGAATGATAAAAAAATCTTTACATTTTTAACATTGAACACAAACTTTATAAATTTATAACTTGTACATTTGTAAACATCAAACTGTCTCGAATTCACAGTAAAGTAACTTTGTGTCATGTTTTATAGTGATGATGTGTGTAAGACTGAGCTGCTACTCATCATTCACTCTCATATAACTACTCCCTTCTCATCTCATTATTTACCTCAGTAGAAACAGAACGTCACGTGAAGCCATGGAAGAAAGACACGTCTGTGAGGGAAATGATCACGTGTGATACACAAAGATGTTTACTGCAGCCGTTATCATTAACAGAGATAAAACTAACCCTAACCCTGTAATCCAGACTAAAACCCCATTCCTACATTGTGAATGTTGCTGCTGGTGAATTTGGTTCCGATGGTCATTTCTCCTGATGTTTATATGCAAAGTGAAAATCTGTGAAATGTTGGACAAGTAAAAACACGCTAATAAATCTCCAGACAACGAACTCCAACACTGAGGGGTTTCAGTAACATGTTAGATATTATCTTATATCTTATATTTGAATGATTTTTTTAATGTGTATTTGACAAAGTCTCAGGGCTTTTTCCATGAAATATCAGAAAGTAAAACAATACTAAACTAAATACTAAACTAAATCTGTTGTGTGTAGAACGGAGGCTCCGACTGACACAACTGCACTTCAGGCAGGTTTTACTGAAAGGTTTACAAACGAATCCAAACATAATCCAAATGTCCGAGGGGCAGTCAGGCACAGAGACGTGCGCTCACTAACGCCACCATCAGATCAAATGTGAGTTCAATATGGAGGTACATTACAGCAGCTTTTGAACGTGGAGCTGTTAAACACATGCTACAACAAATTCATTCAATTACAAAAGTTATGTCGCTGGAGAAGCTCCGTTATTGGCATTGAGAGAAACAATCAGTACAAGAACACAAGAACTTCAGCACATTTAATATCAAGTGCATTAGTACTTTTACTGAAGTACAGGAAATTGTAGGCTTTGAGTGGATCAGTGTTATATGGTACATCCTTCTTCATGATGTTTATTATAGCTATTAAATCTGCTTAGTCAGGGGTTTATTAGTGAAACTTTAAGCTGAACATGACGAGGGGCTGCAGGCTGTAATGTTGTGTGTTGTGTATTTTTGCTTTGCTGCAGTTTCTCTGTATGAAACCGAAGTGTGTTCCAGGTGAGAGGAGGCCAGTTCTGTTATAATGTAGGAGAAGAGTGCTGGGTCAGGGTCAGGGTTAGGGTCAGGGTCAGGGTCGGGGTCAGGGTTAGGGTCAGGGTTGGGGTCAGGGTCGGGGTCAGGGTCGGGGTCAGGGTCGGGGTCGGGGTCAGGGTCGGGGTCAGGGTCGGGGTCAGGGTTGGGGTCAGGGTTAGGGTCGGGGTCAGGGTCAGGGTCGGGGTTAGGGTCAGGGTTGGGGTCAGGGTTGGGGTCAGGGTTGGGGTCAGGGTTAGGGTTGGGGTCAGGGTTAGGGTCAGGGTTGGGGTCAGGGTTAGGGTCGGGGTCAGGGTTGGGGTCATGGTTGGGGTCAGGGTTAGGGTTGGGGTCAGGGTTAGGGTTAGGGTCAGGGTTAGGGTCAGGGTTGGGGTCAGGGTTAGGGTCGGGGTCAGGGTTAGGGTTAGGGTTAGGGTCAGGGTTGGGGTCAGGGTTAGGGTCGGGGTCATGGTTGGGGTCAGGGTTAGGGTTGGGGTCAGGGTTAGACTATCAGTAGAAGAGTAAATGTACATGACACTTTTACTGGGTAAAACTGGGTAAAAGTGCACATGAGCCAGTTCTCTCTAAAAATCCCCGTGTTTCTACAGGTTGATGGTTGAAATGAAGACTTGGTGTTTTCTTTTGTTTTGAGTTATAAATAACTGACCCTGTCCCTTACCTGAGCACAAGAAAAACTGTCTTGTATGAACTCAAGGCCATTTTCAGCGTGAGGGTAAATGTGGAGCTCCTTTATCTTCATTACTAAGACTTGTGAGTAGGTCTGTTTTGTGGAATTGATCAAACTGAATCTGGAGTATAAATCTGATCTATTCTCATCACCATGCTTTAATGGGCTGCTCCATCAGTCCTGTGTGGTTCACTGGTACTTTACTGGATTTAAATAAAGGTTATTGATTGTTCCTCAGGAAGTTGTTTGTTTGAGACCTGGTCATATTCCAACATGGACAATATGAACTGCTGAACAGTGTAGATGCTGATACCAAATATGTGCAATACCTAAAATATCTATTCTAAATTCCATGAACTATATAAGCCTTCTAGAAGTTTTAGGAATAGTGTCTTTGGGCCACACACCTGGACCAGAAGGTTCTCAAATTAATAAGCCAGCAGCAATTGCAGCCTCCCTGAGACCCTCACTGCTACACCACGTCTACAGAGATCATCAGGATTATAGAGAAGTGCAGTAGATCAGAGCTGCATCACACACAGGATCTCACACAGTCAGAATGAACATCATCACTAAAGCAAGAAACACAATGATCACAATTCAACACGTCTCCTTTCACTGGAGCCACGACTGCACCTCCACATACATCATCTCCAGCAGAAGCAGTGATGTTCACCTCATCACATCACCCCGGGGTTTCCTGACTTTCTGTGTAAATTCTACAGGAAAGAAAATGCGTAACAACTCTGCTGAACTGTTTTGGTGACGTTTCCTCTTGATGTCCAGCTTTTCTTGAAAAGTCCGTCTTGTAAATGTGCTTGTAAGTGTATCTGAGACCAAATCAGTTTCTTCTCCTCTGTCAGTCTTTGTGGAATAAAAACAGAGATGAAATGCACATCAATAGATGTGAGATTGTGCAGTTTGCTACAGATGTGGTTCGAGAGCTCTGAATAATGATGCTCTCTGAGTGTCCAACCAAAAGACGTGATTAGACACCTTCTAGACAGTGATTCGAGTTGAGGTCAGTAGAAAAGCCCTGACGTCCACCACTGTAGGTTCTTACCTTCTTATTTGGAAGCCAGCAGCCTGCTAACTGACTTCACTCACGAGATATTTGGTTTATTTTATTTTAGAACATAAATTGTAATGACTGTGTTTTGTGTTGAACTTTTTTGCAGATACGATGGACGAAGACAGCAGGCAGTGCTTCTGATCGCTTTCATGAGTCCAGTGTGTTCAATGAAACTCTGCGCATTACTCACATCCAGAGGCATCATGGTGGCCGTTACTACTGTAAGGCAGAGAACGGCTTCGGAGCTCCAGCCATTAAGTCCATTCGAGTGGACGTCTATTGTGAGTTCAACTCTACATGAAAGCCAGGAACAAACATGAAACACTGCAGATAGAACATGCCAACAACTGATAAACCTCCCTGAAATATTAGATACACTCAGATACACAAGTCTCAGGGTTAGGATTAGGATTAGGATAAGGGTAAGGGTTAGGGTAAGGATTAGGGTTAGGGTAAGGATTAGGGTAAGGATTAGGGTTAGGGTAAGGGTTAGGGTAAGGGTTAGGATTAGGGTTAGGGTAAGGATTAGGGTTAGGGTTAGGGTAAGGATTAGGGTTAGGGTAAGGGTTAGGATTAGGGTAAGGGTAAGGATTAGGGTTAGGGTAAGGATTAGGGTTAGGGTAAGGGTTAGGATTAGGGTAAGGATTAGGGTTAGGGTAAGGATTAGGGTTAGGGTTAGGGTTAGGGTTAGGATAGGGTTAGGATTAGGGTTAGGGTAAGGATTAGGGTTAGGGTAAGGGTTAGGGTTAGGGTAAGGGTAAGGATTAGGGTTAGGGTAAGGATTAGGGTTAGGGTAAGGGTTAGGATTAGGGTTAGGGTAAGGATTAGGGTTAGGGTAAGGGTTAGGATTAGGGTAAGGATTAGGGTTAGGGTAAGGATTAGGGTTAGGGTAAGGATTAGGGTTAGGGTAAGGGTTAGGGTTAGGGTTAGGGTAAGGATTAGGGTTAGGGTAAGGGTTAGGATTAGGGTTAGGGTAGGGATTAGGGTTAGGGTAAGGATTAGGGTAAGGATTAGGGTTAGGGTAAGGATTAGGGTTAGGGTAAGGGTTAGGATTAGGGTTAGTTCAGCCCTCAGTAAGTGTTAAGAAAGGGTTGGGGTAAATTTTCCATGAACCATGAATGCAGTTATGCTGTTAAAGTCACAACAAAATAATGTAGATTATTTATTTATAATGTCTTTCTTAAAAGCTAAATCCTGTTTAACGATCTAAAAAAAAAGAACATATTAATGCACAAAGTAATAAAACTGATTTAAACAGCTGCTGGATTGACAGATCAGGTGAAAAACTAAGTTTAAAACTGTTGAATAGGTTTGAGTATGAAAGGGTTCTGACGTCCCACAGAGACACACAGAGAAAATGTCCTTCGTATAAAAGCCTGTGTTAAACCGTGTCTGATCTCGTGTAGGAAAAAAGCTAAAGTTTACGTTTATCAAGTGCATTCTAGTCTTTATCATTTGGAGTGGTTTTGGTCTAAACATTTAGTTTGGTGTTATTTGTATGAAGCTCATAATCAGAGTCCCAAATCAGTGTTATATTTGTAATCGATTTATTTCTTTATGTTTTAGTTGCCGTTAATTAATCTCATATGTTAATTAGGGTATGAGGAAAACCTTCATGATTTTATAAGCAGCCAGGTTCGGCTCGGGTTCAGCTCGGGTTCGGCTCAGGTTAAGATCGGGTTCGGCTCAGGTTAAGCTCGGGTTTGGCTCCGGTTCAGCTCGGGTCCCGCTCGGGTTCAGTTCAGGTTAAGCTTGGGTCCGGCTCGGGTTAAGTTCAGGTTCAGCTCGGGTTAAGCTCGGGTTTGGCTCGGGTTCGGCTCGGGTTAAGCTCGGGTTTGGCTCCGGTTCAGATCGGGTTTGGCTCGGGATCACAGGTTGGGGTTAAACACACACCTGACTGTAGAAGGTCTTTTGTGTGTGTCTGAAGGGACACCAGACGTCAGTTGTGCAGGCAGTTGAACTTTGACCTGTTGATTGCCCAGTGATGACTGGATTATTTGATCTGCAGATCTCGATGATCCAGTAGTGACAGTACACCAAAGTGTGGGAGAAGCGAAGGAACAATTCTACTATGAAAGAACGGTTTTTCTCCGATGTGCAGCGAACTCCAACCCCCCGGTGCGCTACAGCTGGAGACGTGGACATGACTTTTTGTCTCAAGGTTCTGACAAGGGTGTGGAGATCTATGAACCTTTCTTCACACAGGTAGGCTTTAAAACATCTCCAAACATTAAAGTTATGTTTGTGATGAGGATTAACACACTTTGATATGTTTGTAAGTTTGAGGATGAAGTTCTATCTCTCTTACTGAGGAGGGTTTTTATTGTTATGGTACATTAATATGAGCAGAAATACGAGTTAACGGCACTAATGAACAGAACTGTTACACTTATACACTATTATTCATGGATTATTATAACTGCATTACACCAGGTATGAGTATAAACACATTTATTTAAAATATTAACATACAAAATAAAAGATTTTCTAATTTAGTCTAAGTTTTTAATCCTATATTTAATCTTTTATATCCATCCTAAAAAAATCCTAAAAAAATCATACATTTTGATCAAATAAAATAATCAATAATCAATTAATTCATGAATAATCAGTCAATTCCAGCATTTTGCAGTGAATTTTTCTAAAAGAGATCAGATCAGTTATTTGAAATGAAGTTTTTGTACAGAACAGTGAAGAATTTAAAATGGTGTTCAGGCCAATAAACTCTGGAGGTTCTGGTCATACGTTTCATACCGTTCATCCATGTCGGGCTTCTGACATCATTCCATTATAGTTTTGGTTTTATTGTGTTATAATGCTGCAGGTTCTCTGCCAGAATAGATTGATTTTTGAAGCATTCCATGATACCATGTGACCTTCTGCCATCACCATGCTTCATTATGGCCATTGTGCTCTTTGGGTGATGAACATATTTTCCGAAGAGTTCTACCTCTGACTCACTGGAACACATTCACACAGATACAAGTGAAAATCCAATGCAAGGTGGAGGATTGTGTCGATGAAAAATCAAAACATCACTGGGGCTCCAAACAGCAGAGTGATGTTCTGCTGTAACACAAACAAAGTGGGAAAGGTCAAGTTTTTTTCCAGATGTTGGGATTTGACTAATACCTACTAGAAAACCCAGTGTGGAATAAAAACAAGCTGTTTCTAACCAATCATAAAGTCCCCAATAAGAGAGATTGAGGATGCATCAGATTTAGATGTTTCATTGACTTTTCTCAATCTCCAAGACCACCAGGCATTACACTGTGGAACTCTCCAACATTAGCGGTGAATTCCTCCTGAACCACATTCCTTGTGTTCAGGTATCCAGTATGAGTAGTTCAGTGTGATGTTCTATGAGCACGTCAGAAAACTCACCACCAGCTCCTCCCACCCAGACCACCACTTCCAGAGTCACAGGAAACACCACTCTTCATGGTTCCAGGGGATGGAGGTGGAATCTTCTACGCATCACATCGGCCCTTTTGCCTGAACTCATTGTTGAATTCTACGTTAATAAATAAATATTACACATGACGCTGAAGTTTTCTTTCATGAAATTAATTTCTTGTTGTGTTTCACTGTATTTCCAACGCAGGGTGAAACGAAGATACTGAAGCTGAAAAACCTTCGCCCTCAGGACTACGCCAACTACACGTGCACTGCTTCAGTACGCAGCGTCTGCGGCATCCCTGATAAGAGTGCACTTTTTCAGCTCACCAACACTACAGGTCGGTTGTGCACACGCTGACAAACATCAAAACTTCTCTTCAGTCCTGTGGTGTGCTGGGAGATTTCCTGTAAAAACCACTGCTCTCATGTACCCTGTCATACAATCGCCTCAGATAATTCTAAACTAATGACTACAGAACGTCGCCTCCTGCATCACTTTGTTTTTACTGATGATTTTATTTCTCTACAAAATCTGATTGCAGCACGCAGTCTTTATCTCTGACTGTCTGCTAGGTGTTTGTTCTGTCTGCATCTCCAGTGCAATGATGTAGAGGCACAAATTACACCCAAATATCCCTTTAAACTTCTTTTACCCAGCTCAGATCCTTCAGTTTTAAAAGATGGTCAGAGGAACGAAGCCAGGAACAGGGTCATGTGTGTAGTTATGTGTAGATCAGCTTTTTATAAACAATTAAAGTACTGTTTTTCTGCTTGTATTTCTCAATTAGCGTCTCCAAGTATTAAGCTGCTAGCAGAGGATTCCATAGTGGCCAACCCTGGACAGACCCTGACACTCGTGTGTGTAAGCACAGGAGGAGAACCTACACCGGTCCTCACATGGATACGACATGGCGAGAATCTTCCTCTAAATAGTCTTCTGAAAGGTGGAACTCTTACTATACCTTCAGTCAGCACAGAGGACTCGGGCGTCTACAGCTGCATTGCCAGCAACAATGTGGGAAACCCAGGCAAGAAATCCACAAACATCATCGTGAGAGGTTTGTGCTGAGTTTCTCACTGTGCACTTTAAAATACTCAGGTCATAATCGCTCTTTCTTCAGTCTCAGTGTTTCTGAAATGTACGTATAAAACTCTTTTTTTCTAATCTTATCATTAGCAAAGGTTCTGAGAATAAAGTCAGAGCAGAACCTGAATAATTCAATCACATTCAACTGCCAACCTATCTACAAAATAAACTTTATATAAGTCAATATTACAAATAAAATCGTCTTATAACTAAGACATGATCATCTGTTTCTACTGTAGAGGTGTTGAGCCGTGGTATTTAAAACTTCCCTAAATACTGAATTCAGTTCAATTTCTGCTCCAAATTAAACTCCAGTAAAATCATTCAAACAAACAGTTTTCTTCCACCTGTAATCTATTCATAAACTCAGAACATTCACCCACACAAACTACACAATCTACACCACCTACACTAACTACACTAACTACACAATCTATACCACCTACACAAACTACACAATCTACACCACCTACATCAGCTACACAAACTACACAATTTACACCACCTACATGGTGGTGTCCCACAGGGTTGTGCACTGCTCTACTACCTGTTCACCCAACTGTGTACTGTAGCTCTAAATAACTCCATAATCAAAAAGCAGAAGACACTTTCCTGTCTACATCAAAGGGACTGAAGAGTGTCTCTATGCTCCTGGGTGTCCACATCTGTCCCTACACTGTAACAGCATCTATACTTTTATATCCACTATAGAAGATACAGATGTGTATATATATAGAATATTTCTAGGGCATTTAATAATGAGGTTTAATGGATTTGTCATCTTTCATCCATCAGCTTTCAGTTATGGAATGTCGCTGCTCTGCTTTATGACTGACTGTATGTCTGGAGCATTTAGTTTTGAGCCCTGCATGCTCACGTCTCAATTTGACTTTTTTCTGCTCATATTTCAGTGTAATTACACCATTAGGCACGTAGTAACAGTGCAGCTCAGTGGACAGTAAGCACTTCTTATAATGAGCTCTTTAGGCTATTAGAGGGGGAGCTGGATGAGCCAGACGCTTTGCTTCTGCACAGATGGCAGAATCTCATTTGATACAAAATACACAATGGATTGGGAAGAAAACGATATTACATGGGAGGATTGTGAACTCTAATAATCTCGCTGCATGCTGCTGTTGCCACCTGCACTGAGCTTAGCACAGGTGCTTCTCTGAACTCTTTCCATGTCCTTGTGAGACAGATGAAGGAACATACACACTCAGATAATGTAACGTGGCAGGGTCATGCTGAGCCCATTGATTATACATTATTCAGCATTTGGGATGACATGACAGGAGCATTTCAGCCCCTTTCAGCCAGGATCAGTTGTGTAGTGTACAAAGCCGTATAATACCTTCTGCCAAATGTTGCAAAACCGACAGGACCACAGATCAGCGTACTAAGGGAGACGGACCCACTCAAAATGTACAGTAAAAACACTGCTAGAGCTCCTTACAGCAGAGTAATGGAATGTTTTCAATCAGCCCAGTAATCACCTGACCTCGACACACCTGACCTTAACCCACCTGACCTCGACACACCTGACCTCGACACACCTGACCTTAACCCACCTGACCTCGACACACCTGACCTCGACACACCTGACCTTAACCCACCTGACCTCGACACACCTGACCTTAACCCACCTGACCTCGACACACCTGACCTTAACCCACCTGACCTTAACCCACCTGACCTCGACACACCTGACCTTAACCCACCTGACCTCGACACACCTGACCTTAACCCACCTGACTTCGACACACCTGACCTCAACACACCTGACCTCGACACACCTGACCTTAACCCAGCTGACCTTAACCCACCTGACCATAACCCAGCTGACCTCGACACACCTGACCTTAACCCACCTGACCATAACCCACCTGACCTTAACCCACCTGACCATAACCCACCTGACCTCGACACACCTGACCTTAACCCACCTGACCTCGACACACCTGACCTTAACCCACCTGACCTCGACACACCTGACCTTAACCCACCTGACTTCAACACACCTGACCTCAACACACCTGACCTCGACACACCTGACCTTAACCCAGCTGACCTTAACCCACCTGACCATAACCCAGCTGACCTCGACACACCTGACCTTAACCCACCTGACCTCGACACACCTGACCTTAACCCAGCTGACCTCGACACACCTGACCTTAACCCACCTGACCTCGACACACCTGACCTTAACCCACCTGACTTCGACACACCTGACCTCGACACACCTGACCTTAACCCACCTGACCTCGACACACCTGACCTTAACCCACCTGACTTCGACACACCTGACCTCGACACACCTGACCTTAACCCACCTGACTTCGACACACCTGACCTCAACACACCTGACCTCGACACACCTGAACTCGACACACCTGACCTCGACACACCTGACCTTAACCCAGCTGACCTCGACACACCTGACCTCGACACACCTGACCTTAACCCACCTGACCTCGACACACCTGACCTTAACTCAGCTGACCTCGACACACCTGAGCTCGACACACCTGACCTTAACCCAGCTGACCTCGACACACCTGAGCTCGACACACCTGACCTTAACCCACCTGACTTCGACACACCTGACCTTAACCCAGCTGACCTCGACACCTGACCTTAACCCAGCTGACCTCGACACACCTGACCTTAACCCACCTGACCTCAACACACCTGACCTTAACCCACCTGACCTCGACACACCTGAACTCGACACACCTGACCTTAACACACCTGACCTCGACACACCTGACCTTAACCCACCTGACTTCGACACACCTGACCTCGACACACCTGACCTTAACCCACCTGACTTCGACACACCTGACCTCGACACACCTGACCTCGACACACCTGACCTCGACACACCTGACCCTAACCCACCTGACCTCAACACACCTGACTTCGACACACCTGACCTCGACACACCTGACCTTAACCCACCTGACTTCGACACACCTGACCTTGACACACCTGACCTTGACACACCTGACCTCGACACACCTGACTTCGACACACCTGACCTCAACTGATCTTTTACTAACTGCAGTCACACTGAAGGCAAAAAGACCCACAAATAAGCAGTTGCTGAAGCACAATGATGTGTGTGAATGATGACACACAGTCATGGGAAGAAATTTAAACTAAGAATTACTGAAGTCATGAAGATGTTGACTGAAAGGTTTCTAGTTTCTACATGAAGTTTACTTATGAATCTTGTTGAGGTGTGGAACAGAACTGCAGCAGATCGCAGTAGGAGAGGAAATGATGCCCTCTGTGCCACATTGTGCTCAAATCACTGCCAAAATACACGTGTGGATTAATGAGCTATTCTTTAGATTCATTCTGAATGTAATTAGTCTTTAATTGCAGGATTTAATGTTCAATAATATTGCAGTTGTTTTCAGAGTTCCTCTACCGATAGCCTGGTCCATCTTTCTTTATTTGTGGAGACACAATAAATATATTATAGTCAATCTACACTTTATAATACTTCATGTCCTCCCCATCATGTCCAGGTCTGAAGAAAGGTCGTTTTTGGATCACACCTGACCCATATCACAATGATGACAACATCCAAATTGGACGTGAGGTGAAGATCTCATGCCAGGTGGAGGCCATGCCAGCTGAGGAGCTTATCTTTAGCTGGCTGAAGAACGGTCGAGCTCTTCGCAGCTCTGAGCGCATGGTCATCACCCAGACTGAAGCTGATGGTGCACCAGGAACCACTAACCTGGACATCATTGACCTGAAATTCACAGATTTTGGCACCTACACATGTGTGGCATCACTCAAAAATGGAGGCATACCTGAGATTAGCATTGATGTTAACATCTCATCCACCACAGGTGAGTGAGGATACAGAGGTTCTAATGGACAGGAAAGTGGTTCAACCAACCAACCAACCAATGGAACATGGACTTCATTCTTAATCTTAATTAATAATGTGATATTTTAACACTCGAGCATCAGTTCATCCTGCAAAAGAGTCTTCATTTGTTGAACCCGTTTCTGTTGTCCCAGAGGAAGAGAGGCTTCAGGGCAATTCATTAACATAAAAGTGACTGTGTGTCTGGGTGAGAAGATCAGAAGGTTGTGTTTATTGTCTGTGTTCTGTGGTTTGTTTTATATGTAAATCCTACACTGGCCTCTCATTAGACCTCCTCCGGCTGCCTGTGGGTTATAAAGTGGATGTCCGTGGCTGCAAACATCATTTAATTCTTAATATTTTATTTTAGTTCGGGCAGCTGATGTTTATAAACGTTATAAAGATTGTTTCACTGGAACTTTACTAGTTCTAAAGAAGACCTACATATAAAACATATTTTCTACTAAATTATGGCAGAGTTGTTGATCTTTTCTGCCGCAGTTCCCCCGAGCCTGACGGTCCCGAGAGGGAAATCCCCTTTAGTGGTAAAAGAGTCTGAGACGGTGGAGCTGCAGTGTCTGGTGTCAGGCAAACCCAAACCCATTATCCTGTGGTCCCACGCTGACAGAGAAGCTCCCATGCCAGATGGAAGCATGCAGATGGAGAGTTACGATGGCATTCTGCGCATTGTTAACGTCTCACGTGAAATGAGCGGCACATATCGATGCCAGACGAGTCAATACAACGGCTTTAACGTCAAGCCCAGAGAAGCTCTCATTGAGCTCATTGTTCAGTGTGAGTCTCCAAACCGCTACATACTTCTTTAATTAGGCAAAAAGACTAATTAATATATTTGGGATTGTATATCATGAGCTTCATTCAAGAATTCTGTTGTTTTATTAGGTCTTTATTTGTTTGTGTTTTTTGTTTGACAGACCCCCCTGCAGTGGAGCCGACGTACACAGAGTTACGCCAGGGTCTGGGGCGAGCGTTCACCATCACCTGCAGAGTTCTGCGTGCACATCCGTCACGTGTGCTGAAATACGAGTGGAAGCTGGGCTCACGCCTCCTCACCATGGGCCAGCTGGATACACGTGATGATACAGAGTACCAGGTCAGGGCACTGAACCGTGAGGGCTATGGTGCCTACACCTGCGACATCACCAACGAAGCCGGTTCTGGACGCTGTACTTTTCTTGTCACTGGTAAGATTGAGGCGTTTATGGGCTCGGCTCCTTTACTGCAGATACACGAGGGGATGAGCTCCTCTAAAGCACATGGATAAAATCCACACATTCAGATACAATCGAGGATCTTTAACAGAATGTACAATAAACAGTAGTGACAAAAACGATGTAGTGACATTTTTACTACAGTCGCATGCAGTTTGGGATGCAAATATTTACACCCAGATACACACACACACACACACACACACACACACACGCACACACACACGCACACACACACACACACACACACACACACGCACGCACACACCACACACACACACACACACACATAAATGAGCTTTAAATGTACAGTAAAGTGTTATAAATGTGGATCCTCAGATCAGGAGTGTTAAACTTCTACTTGTGTGAAATAAACACTTATATGAAGTTCTGCTGATTTCAGGGAAGGCCTTTGCTCCAGAATTCTACTATGACACGTACAGTGCACTGTGGCAGAACAAACCCAGAGTATACGGTTTTAAACTCCAGTGGACGCAGATGAACCCCAACGCAGTGGACCGCATCATGGCCTACAGGCTTGGTATTAAACAGGTCCATCAATTTTCTCTCTTTTCTCTCCACTGACATACACTGCAAGATATTTACAAGCACTCATGTTTTTCATTTCATTAGTCATTATTTATTTTATTTCTCTGATCGTGTTATTTGTTATTATATAACGGCTTATAGTCACTCGATCATGTTATTAGAAATCACTCGTCTTGGTCTTAAAAGTAATGAGTTTTTCGGGCTCAGACAGGACAACAGAGATGGTGGGAGCAGGAGATCCCCATGGAAGGCACCATTCAGAAAGGTGAGCTCATTACCTACAACTTGACTGAGCTTGTGAAACCTGAGGCCTACCAGGTCCGCTTAACCCCCATCACCCGCTTTGGAGAAGGAGATTCCACTGAGAGGATCATCTACTACAGTGGTGAGTACAATGAGATCGGATTTTGTCCGAGTTACACGACAGAACTGTATGTGTTTCATACTCAAAAAGTGAATAAATGAATAAAACTAATGTTTCAGTTTTCTAGCACTGGTTCTTCTCTCATTAAGAATATTTAGACTCTTATTGTGAACGCTGGTGAACTCACAGCTGCACACTTTTCTTGGAAAAGACTTTGAGCTCATCTTTCATTAGGCAGGTCTCATGCTGCAGAAGAAGAATCATCTGAATCAATCAAAAATGACCATAATGGCCTCATTAGCTGCTCTTTAACTTATTCCAGAAACAAGATTTAAACATCTCAAAATTAAACACTGAAGAGTATCAGCTCAGGAATTGGCTGATAAAACTGTCTTAAGGGAAATGTTCTGGACTCATATCTCATGGCAGTGGAATGTTCTGGTGTATAGGATTCACCTGAGGAACTGCCCTCTGATTTATAGGCAGTTCAGTAAAGTGTGGTGCAGGAACTCTGTCTTTAGTTCATTCATTTTAAAGATGTAAAGTCTCTCTGACTGCATTCTCCACACCTCAAATCCCTCCAGCTTGCTCCTCAATAACCTCTTTTCTTGCTCTATTCTCTTCTGTTTGATCACATTTTTATCAGTATAATGTGTTTTTAACAGTGGACATTTACACAAATCATTAGATTAAAGCTTAAAGTATGCATAATGAGCAAGCTGGAGGAAATGACCTTCTTCATGGTTCTTATGTGGAAAAATCCACCGGAAGTCCTTGTGCAGAAATCGACTGATTCTACTGATGAAACCTTCATCCAGAAGTGGGAATTAAACTACTGTAACTTACTGTAACCATCAACCTTCACATTTACACCATTAGGAGAAGCTCTTCTACAAAGCCACTTACACACGTCTCATTCATGACTGAGCAGCAGTGTGGTTAAGGGCCTTGCTCAGGGGTCCAGAAGTGAGAACTTGGGGCTGGAATTTAAACTCATGACTTTATGAAAAATACCATTAAATAACGCCTGTTTTCTTCTCTACACATATTTTCACATCGGTGTCTTTTGTGTGAAATCGTTTTCTGTCTTCACCCACATACATTTATTTTAAGTGTCATTTCCACACTACAGGAGGCAGATTACAGCACCTGCTCCTACAGAGAACATCCATCACATCACTACTCTGTACATCTACATCCCACAGGCTGCTCCTACAAGTCCATCTTAAATCTCAGTGCTATTGTACATTTCAAACCTGCAGAGGAACAACACATGTTCTACACGGTTTCTTCTGGTTCACAGGGTTTCACTCTGATTTTAGCTGCGCAGAGATCTTTCCTCCACACACACACAGGCTGCTTTTGAGTTAAATGGAAAGTGAGGTATGAAGCTGAGAAGTTCACCTGTGCATTTCACCACCCATCAGAGGAGCAAAAGTCCACACACCCTTCACTCAGTGGAAGTGCAGATACTGAGGTTTTAAAGATTCTGGTAAAAGTAAAGAAGTTTGAGCTCCGACATGTTCTTCAGTAAAAACTGGTGATTATTACGACCTGTTTTAGTGTCACGCTGGAAACTGAACCTCACGTCATATTAATATCAGGGCTGTCAATCAACTCACGTGTTTAATTACGATT
>JBCEWE010000275.1:160710-168210 GCA_039877035.1 Silurus lanzhouensis
CTTCCTCATTCCCTCACCGCTTCATCAGTGCAGGTCACCAGTTACTGCACCAGGAGATCAGCAGCAGATGATGCCAGACTACATTTTATCAGTGGGGGCTGGAAGCAGCATTCCACAAAGTGTTTCCCTCTCCTCACTACACTGGTGTTCATTACCCAGTCACTCACTATCAACTTTCTCACATTGCTGGACACGCCCACCTCCAGTTTCCAAACGTTCTGTTGCTCATGTCACCAGAGGTCACGGACTCGGACTTTCCAGTCACTTTGTCTCTGCAAGTTGCTGCACAGTGAGCATCACTTTCACTCGTTTTGCTTGTTCTTTATTTAGTTTTGTTTATATTGTGGTCTAGGCCCAGGTCATGTCTTCACCCCGTCCCGTCATTCGTTATTTACATTTTTACATTCTTTATTATTGCACCTTTTCTGCTCTTCAGTTTTTCTTTTTAGATTTACAACATTTCGTGTTGCAATTTGTATTTATGCAGTGTCTTCCTGGAGCCTTTTTCTTTTTAATTTGTGCTTCATGTTGCAACCTTTCGTGTGTTACTGTGTAGATCTGTGCATGGTCCATGTGTGTAGATCTGTGTGTAGATCTGATGTGTGTAGATCTGTGTGTAGATCTGATGTGTGTAGATCTGTGCATGGTCCATGTGTGTAGATCTGTGCGTGGATCTGATGTGTAGATCTGTGTGTAGATCTGATGTGTGTAGATCTGTGTGTAGATCTGATGTGTGTAGATCTGTGTGTAGATCTGATGTGTGTAGATCTGTGTGTAGATCTGTGCATGGTCCATGTGTGTAGATCTGTGTGTAGATCTGATGTGTGTAGATCTGATGTGTGCATGGTCCATGTGTGTAGATCTGATGTGTGTAGATCTGTGTGTAGATCTGTGCATGGTCCATGTGTGTAGATCTGTGCGTGGATCTGATGTGTAGATCTGTGTGTAGATCTGTGTGTGGATCTGATGTGTAGATCTGATGTGTGTAGATCTGTGTGTAGATCTGATGTGTGTAGATCTGTGCATGGTCCATGTGTGTAGATCTGTGTGTAGATCTGATGTGTAGATCTGTGTGTAGATCTGTGTGTAGATCTGATGTGTGCATGGTCCATGTGTGTAGATCTGATGTGTGTAGATCTGTGTGTAGATCTGATGTGTGCATGGTCCATGTGTGTAGATCTGTGTGTAGATCTGATGTGTGTAGATCTGTGTGTAGATCTGATGTGTGTAGATCTGTGCATGGTCCATGTGTGTAGATCTGTGCATGTCCATGTGTGTAGATCTGTGCGTGGATCTGATGTGTAGATCTGTGTGTAGATCTGATGTGTAGATCTGATGTGTGTAGATCTGTGTGTAGATCTGATGTGTGTAGATCTGTGCATGGTCCATGTGTGTAGATCTGTGCGTGGATCTGATGTGTAGATCTGTGTGTAGATCTGTGTGTGGATCTGATGTGTAGATCTGATGTGTGTAGATCTGTGTGTAGATCTGATGTGTGTAGATCTGTGCATGGTCCATGTGTGTAGATCTGATGTGTAGATCTGTGTGTAGATCTGATGTGTGTAGATCTGTGTGTAGATCCGATGTGTGTAGACCTGTGCATGGTCCATGTGTGTAGATCTGTGCGTGGATCTGATGTGTAGATCTGTGTGTAGATCTGATGTGTGTAGATCTGTGTGTAGATCTGATGTGTGTAGATCTGTGCGTGGATCTGATGTGTAGATCTGTGTGTAGACCTGTGTGTAGATCTGTGTGTAGATCGATGTGTGTAGACTGTGCATGGTCCATGTGTGTAGATCTGTGCATGGTCCATGTGTGTAGATCTGTGGTGGATCTGATGTGTAGATCTGTGTGTAGATCTGTGTGTAGATCTGATGTGTGTAGATCTGTGTGTAGATCTGATGTGTGTAGATCTGTGTGTAGATCTGATGTGTGTAGATCTGTGTGTAGATCTGATGTGTGTAGATCTGTGCATGGTCCATGTGTGTAGATCTGTGTGTAGATCTGATGTGTAGATCTGTGTGTAGATCTGTGTGTAGATCTGATGTGTGCATGGTCCATGTGTGTAGATCTGATGTGTGTAGATCTGTGTGTAGATCTGATGTGTGCATGGTCCATGTGTGTAGATCTGTGTGTAGATCTGATGTGTGTAGATCTGTGTGTAGATCTGATGTGTGTAGATCTGTGCATGGTCCATGTGTGTAGATCTGTGCATGGTCCATGTGTGTAGATCTGTGCGTGGATCTGATGTGTAGATCTGTGTGTAGATCTGATGTGTAGATCTGATGTGTGTAGATCTGTGTGTAGATCTGATGTGTGTAGATCTGTGCATGGTCCATGTGTGTAGATCTGTGCGTGGATCTGATGTGTAGATCTGTGTGTAGATCTGTGTGTGGATCTGATGTGTAGATCTGATGTGTGTAGATCTGTGTGTAGATCTGATGTGTGTAGATCTGTGCATGGTCCATGTGTGTAGATCTGATGTGTAGATCTGTGTGTAGATCTGATGTGTGTAGATCTGTGTGTAGATCCGATGTGTGTAGACCTGTGCATGGTCCATGTGTGTAGATCTGTGCGTGGATCTGATGTGTAGATCTGTGTGTAGATCTGATGTGTGTAGATCTGTGTGTAGATCTGATGTGTGTAGATCTGTGCGTGGATCTGATGTGTAGATCTGTGTGTAGACCTGTGTGTAGATCTGTGTGTAGATCCGATGTGTGTAGACCTGTGCATGGTCCATGTGTGTAGATCTGTGCATGGTCCATGTGTGTAGATCTGTGCGTGGATCTGATGTGTAGATCTGTGTGTAGATCTGATGTGTGTAGATCTGTGTGTAGATCTGATGTGTGTAGATCTGTGTGTAGATCTGATGTGTGTAGATCTGTGTGTAGATCCGATGTGTGTAGACCTGTGCATGGTCCATGTGTGTAGATCTGTGTGTGGATTTGATGTGTAGATCTGTGTGTAGATCTGATGTGTGTAGACCTGTGCATGGTCCATGTGTGTAGATCTGTGTGTGGATTTGATGTGTAGATCTGTGTGTAGATCCGATGTGTGTAGACCTGTGCATGGTCCATGTGTGTAGATCTGTGTGTGGATATGATGTGTAGATCTGTGTGTAGATCTGATGTGTGGATCTGTGTGTGGATCTGATGTGTAGATCTGTGTGTAGATCTGTGCATGGTCCATGTGTGTAGATCTGTGTGTGGATTTGATGTGTAGATCTGTGTGTAGATCCGATGTGTGTAGATCTGTGCATGGTCCATGTGTGTAGATCTGTGTGTGGATATGATGTGTAGATCTGTGTGTAGATCTGATGTGTGGATCTGTGTGTGGATCTGATGTGTAGATCTGTGTGTAGATCTGTGCATGGTCCATGTGTGTAGATCTGTGTGTGGATTTGATGTGTAGATCTGTGTGTAGATCCGATGTGTGTAGACCTGTGCATGGTCCATGTGTGTAGATCTGTGTGTGGATTTGATGTGTAGATCTGTGTGTAGATCTGATGTGTAGATCCGATGTGTGTAGACCTGTGCATGGTCCATGTGTGTAGATCTGATGTGTGTAGATCTGTTTGTAGATCCGATGTGTGTAGACCTGTGCATGGTCCATGTGTGTAGATCTGATGTGTGTAGATCTGTTTGTAGATCTGATGTGTGTAGATCTGTGTGTAGATCTGTGCATGGTCCATGTGTGTAGATCTGTGTGTAGATCCGATGTGTGTAGACCTGTGCATGGTCCATGTGTGTAGATCTGTTTGTAGATCTGATGTGTGTAGATCTGTGTGTAGATCTGTGTGTAGATCTGTGCATGGTCCATGTGTGTAGATCTGTGTGTAGATCCGATGTGTGTAGACCTGTGCATGGTCCATGTGTGTAGATCTGTTTGTAGATCTGATGTGTGTAGATCTGTGTGTAGATCTGTGTGTAGATCTGATGTGTGTAGATCTGTGCATTGTCCATGTTTGGTTGTTTGTTACTTGTGCTCCACATGGCACTAATGTTTCTGAATTTTAACTCTGCATACACCACAGACCTCAAACCACATCTAAACACCTTCCCCTTCCAGCAGGTCCACAACAGCCCTGTTTTTCTCTCCCAGTAGACTTTATAGACTGGTGGGATTCTCACTCAGTGTCCTCATGAACCACCATTAACATGTGTTTATTGAGACTTTAAAGCACTTTGTATAAGCAGTTGATAAGGAGGCGTGTGTATAATAATAAATACTGCAAATGTAAATGTAAATTTCTCATCAAACAAACCACTGATTCATCACGAGTGCTTTTCTGGTCGAAACGGTTTTATCCTGCATTTCTCAGGAAACACTGCCGCCTGGTGTCTGAATGAGATTATTACATTTTATTATATTAGATATGATATAACATTATTTAGTTTATTTATATATTTTTAATCATAAAACATGTTATTTAATGTTACATTGACAAACCACAATATTAATTACTTATTTGTTGTATTAATATTATTATTGTTGTTTGTGTAGATGATTTTGGAAGGTGTCCGTGGTTCTGGTATTGAAGGAGACATTGCGATAGACGATGTTGTTATTGAGGAGGGAGAATGTCGAGACCCGCCTCCTAACAGTAGTGAGTATATTAGAAAATAATTAGTTTTATTATATATTATTATTGTTAATAGAACTGAATAAATAAGATTAAGTGAATTGCTGAGTGATTTTACAGTTAATAATCAATGAATAATTAAAATAATGGATTTCGGTTAAATCTTTATTGATGTGAGCACATTGCTGAAGGAAGCACAGTGAAAACTACAGTGGAATCTACAGTATTTCATCATTTTCCAAAATGAAGTGAACAGAAAGTAAAATCCAGTGAGATTGAAATAATATCAGTGTTTATGTTAATAGTGTCAGGATTGAGAGATGCACTGGAAAGTGTTTTTGCCTGTGTGTGTGTGCCTGTGTGTGTGTGTGTGTGTGTGCGTGTGTGTGTGTGTGCGTGTAGATCTGAGGTCTTTGGCTCCTTCTGCAGTACAGCATATATGGAAGTGGTGTGTTCCTCTGTTCCTGGTCCTGGTTGGTCAGTGGAGGTGACCAGGTTTCAGATCCGTGATGATTGTCGTATTTCTGGAATTTTGACAGCAGTCGTGTCCGACAGTCCGATCTGTACGAGAAATCACAACTCTAAATTCTGTCATTTTGAAGCTGTCGATCACTAAACAGCAACGAGGAGCCCAACGAGGAGCCCAACGAGGAGCCCAACACAGGATCAGGATTCAGAAGTCTATTGAAGTTGCTGTAGATGTGAAAGGAAAACGCTGCGCCTGGATTCTTTGCCACACTTACAGTAACTGCATGGGAGAATTTTCTCAAAGCACAAAGACACAATATTTATTGTCCTGAAGATTTGATCTTCAAGTGTCTCTCATTATGCGAATATATTACACACTTTGAGGTGCAGAAGTTATTATTATTTGTAAATAACCATTTCCTTATTATTTAAAGTTTAATTAGTAGAACGTTTTATTCCCACGTGTAGATGAAATCTCTGGTCTTTAACTGTTTTGTTGTTTTTTTTAATTAATCCCTGAATGTGTATTTGTTTGGACGTGGGTCCAGACGCAGTCTCTAAATTCCTCCTCTTGCTCTCGTTTCATTCTATTTGTTTATTTTCGGTACACATGGTCTTGGTGTCATCACTCATATCAGGTGTTTGTCCACTGTATAAGTGTTTCTCTCTTTTATTTGAGCATGGCTCCGTAAACACAGGCTGCCCCTCTGCCCACTGAAAGAGTAACTGTGCCAGTCAGAAGCTTGTGCCAGTCTACAACAGCAGCTTTTCTTGAGGTACAGGATGGAAGCTGTCTTTCTGAAAGAGCTTTCACAACGTTCCTCTACTGCTGCTGCCTGCAATGGAAATCAAGTGCCTTCAGAACTTTGTGTAACATCATTCTGTTTTAGTCCATGCTGAGAAAACCATCTTCACTGTACTTTATAAAAACAAGACCAGGTGCAAACCTGCAAGAAGTGAACATGACACGTCGCTGATCTCAGCACCACACCCTGCCCCGTCGTCCCACCCTCCTGCCCCGCCCCATCCCGCTGCCTCCCCGCCCCGTCCTGCCCCGCCCCGTCCTGCCCCGCCCGTCTTCTCATCTCACAGTCGGTTTTTCCTTGAAGGCCATTGCTTTAAAGCTTACAACCTGTCACGCTCCAAACCTTACTGAGGTGGAAAGATTGAGAACTTTATTAGAATTATGGGAGGAAAAAGTGAGTTCCTATCATAATGGACATCAGGTATAAAATCCAGAGCTCTGGGAAAAGAGAAATCCACCCAGGAGGGTCACTGTGAAATCCTTCTTCACATCAGTGAGAGATTTGTGCTGATGAAGGAGTTTTAAGGACTAAATGGTAGAAAGACTGATGTTTTATCTTCAGACTCAATGTGCTGAGATGAACTCGGATTCTTACAAATAATATTTTACTATCCTGCTGATTTTACACAAACTGTTTCAGTCTCTGAACTACCTGAGGGCATCTGTTACCGTAACCAGCAGGTTTTTCCATATTTATTGTTCATAAGATTTGTTTCTGTAAAGATTTGATTTTCTTTCTTCCCTCATGATACTGTTTGTTTTAAAAAATATCCCTCTCTATTCTTGTATTATTCAAAAAATAATGATGAAACTATAATATCGTATCAGAAACAGGATGTAACACTGAGATTTCTACTGAAGTGTGTTGGACAGAACTTCCTGCCCCGAGGATTTCACTTTACACTCGAATGAAAAAGCACAATGTGTTCTGTCCCTCACAGAACCTCCACAAACCAGAGGCTTTTTTCTTACATTTAATTATCTCCACATTTGATAAGAAGATTCCTGAATAGTAGATCATTTTAAACTTCTGATCAATAAAAAGATTTCCTGCTAACGAGGGGAGTCTCAGTTATTTGTTCCGGTTCTCATTAAGAACTCATTGTGTATTTCTCAAATGATTCAATGTCTGAAGTGATCAGGATCAGGATCAGGATCAGGATTAAACCAGTAGAGATTAAACAGAAGAGTAAAGATCCTCTACAAACCTCCTTCAGTGATGTGATGGTAGTTAATGAACTAATCAGTTGGTAATGAAATCAGCTCCTTCAGCTCGGTTCAAACTATTATCAGTTTTAGAGATCTTTAAAAGGTCTGTGACAAAGTTCTGGAAATATCATCAGGGTTTGGTTTTAAACATCCAGAAGAACATCATCAAGTCTATTTTTAGAACCTGGAGAATTTGGCACATGTGAACATTAATCAGAGACCATCCACATCATGCCAGAGCTTTTCCAGAATTTGTGTTCGATGTATTGATTGCATGATTCTGTATTTTCCGGCGTGTAAAAATACTGTTTCATTCTAATTAAAGGAGTAAATACATTATATTCTGTTAGACCGACCTTTAGGTGTGTGTGTGTGTGTGTGTGTGTGTAGGTGGTGCCAGTGTGCAGTGTTGTGTCTACTGTGTCTCAGCAAGTTT
>JBCEWE010000275.1:175710-178210 GCA_039877035.1 Silurus lanzhouensis
ATCACACAGCATCGCACAGCATCGCACAACATCGCACAACATCGCACAGCATCGCACAGCATCGCACAGCATCGCACAACATCGCACAGCATCGCACAGCATCGCACAGCATCGCACAACATCGCACAACATCGCACAGCATCGCACATCGCACAACATCGCACAGCATCGCACAGCATCGCACAACATCGCACAGCATCGCACAGCATCGCACAACATCGCACAGCATCGCACAGCATCGCACAACATCGCACAGCATCGCACAGCATCGCACAGCATCGCACAACATCGCACAGCATCGCACAACATCGCACAGCATCGCACAGCATCGCACAACATCACACAGCATCACACAGCATCGCACAGCGTCGCACAACGTCGCACAGCGTCGCACAACGTCGCACAACGTCGCACAGCATCGCACAACGTCGCACAACATCGCACAGCTTCGCACAACGTCGCACAGCGTCGCACAACGTCGCACAGCGTCGCACAACGTCGCACAACATCGCACAGCGTCGCACAACATCGCACAGCGTCGCACAACGTCGCACAGCGTCGCACAGCATCGCACAGTCGTCGCACAACGTCGCACAGCGTCGCACAGCGTCGCACAACGTCGCACAGCGTCGCACAGTCGTCGCACAACGTCGCACAGCGTCGCACAGCGTCGCACAGTCGTCGCACAACGTCGCACAACGTCGCACAGCGTCGCACAGCGTCGCACAGTCGTCGCACAACGTCGCACAGCGTCGCACAGAGTCGCACAGCGTCGCACAGCGTCGCACAGCATCGCACAACATCGCACAGCATCGCACAGCATCGCACATCACACAGCATCACACAACATCGGACAGCATCGGACAGCATCGCACAGCATCGCACAGCATCGCACAACATCGCACAGCATCGCACATCACACAGCATCACACAACATCGGACAGCATCGGACAGCATCGCACAGCATCGCACAACATCGCACAACATCGCACAGCTTCGCACAGCGTCGCACAACGTCGCACAACGTCGCACAGTCGTCGCACAACGTCGCACAGCGTCGCACAACGTCGCACAACGCCGCACAGCATCGCACAGTCGTCGCACAGCGTCGCACAACGTCGCACAGCGTCGCACAGCGTCGCACAACGTCGCACAGTCGTCGCACAACGTCGCACAGCGTCGCACAGAGTCGCACAGCGTCGCACAGCGTCGCACAACGTCGCACAACGTCGCACAGAGTCGCACAGAGTCGCACAGCGGCGCACAGCTTCGCACAGCGTCGCACAACGTCGCACAACGTCGCACAACGTCGCACAGCGTCGCACAGCTTCGCACAACGTCGCACGGCGTCGCACGGCGTCGCACGGCGTCGCACGGCTTCGCACGGCGTCGCACAGCGTCGCACAGCGTCGCACAACGTCGCACAGCGTCGCACAACGTCGCACAGCGTCGCACAACAACGCACAGCATCGCACAGCTTCGCACAACATCGCACAGCATCGCACAGCGTCGCACAACATCGCACAGCGTCGCACAGCGTCGCACAACGTCGCACAGCGTCGCACAACGTCGCACAGCGTCGCACAGCGTCGCACAGCGTCGCACAACGTCGCACAGCGTCGTACAGCTTCGCACAACATCGCACAGCATCTCACAGCATCGCACAACATCGCACAGCATCGCACAACATCGCACAGCATCGCACAACATCGCACAACATCGCACAGCATCGCACAGCATCTCACAACATCGCACAACGTCGCACAGCATCGCACAGCGTCGCACAACGTCGCACAACGTCGCACAGCGTCGCACAACGTCGCACAGAATCGCACAGCGTCGCACAGCGTCGCACAACGTCGCACAACGTCGCACAGAATCGCACAGCGTCGCACAGCGTCGCACAACGTCGCACAACGTCGCACAGCGTCGCAGAACGTCACACAGCATCGCACAACGTCGCACAGCATCGCACAACGTCGCACAGCATCGCACAACGTCGCACAGCATCGCACAGTCGTCGTACAACGGCGCACAGCGTCGCACAGCGTCGCACAGCGTCGCACAACATCGCACAACATCGGACAGCGTCGCACAACGTCGGACAGGGTCGCACAGGGTCGCACAGCGTCGAAGTGTCGCACAACATCGCACAGCGTCGCACAGCGTCGCACAGCTTCGCACAGCATCGCACAACATCGCACAGCATCACACAATCCCCGTAGGTTATGTACAGGAACCAGAATTGAGTAGTCCTCTGGTCTGAGTCTTCTGTCATGTGACTCCCATATGACACTATGAAGGTGATTAAAGGAACCAAATCAACTTAATGACTAAAAATGATTTGTTTATTTTAATGTACGAGATTCAAAGAACCAGGTCACTAAAATGATCCGATCTTCCCATCACTAATGGTTAGGAGACAGGGGTTAGGAGTTAAGGTTAGGGTTTGGGTTTTGATGGATAGGGGTCAGGGGTTAGTGTTTAGGGTTTAGAAATT
>JBCEWE010000275.1:180710-183657 GCA_039877035.1 Silurus lanzhouensis
TTTACCCCCCCCCCTCCCCCTCCCCCCAGGTACCTGGTTGGTGTAGTAATAATGAGTGTGTTGTGGAGTGTGTATCTGGCCGTCACGCTCGTCTCACACATCCTCTGCTCTCTCTCACCTGAAAACGAGGTTCCACTGCACACGGCCACGTGGCTGAGTGATGGCAAGATCACACAAGTCCATCTGATTAAAGGACACACCCACAGGTAACACACACACACACACACACACAGTCTTTAGTTCTGATGGCAGTCAGGGGCAGTGTGTAGTTACTGTAGCTCCTCTCTTTTTGCTGATCTTCTCACTCATGCTGATGAGACCCATCACACTCGTATCATCACTGAGAGGTGCGCTCAGTGTAATGGCTCTGGAGATGCTGTTCCTGATCAGAAACGACTCAGGAACGAAGTCCAGGATCTAAATACAGAGGGTAGTGTTCAGACCCAGCTCTTAAATCTGGTTGTGATGAAAGCTGGTGTTAAATCAGAACTGAAGTCTGTGAGTAGCAGATTGAGCAGAAGGGTGAGGGCCATGTGGAGAGGGTGTGACTGTGATGGTGCACAGACTGCAGAAGTAAGGGACTCCTGTAAGGGAGGCAGCAGGTTTTTATTTTGCAAACTTCTCATAGCATTTCAGGAGATCTTCAGCATGAGAGAGATCATGCAATGATGCTGCTGCTCAGGAAGATCATCCGTAAGAGCATCCACTGTTTATCTGCACATCTCCTGAGCTCTCTGGTACATATCATGTCTGGTTCAGCAGTTGGTTTATGGGTTGTGTCTGTGTTTTCCTTTCACCACATCAAGAGCATGAGCACTTCATCTAAGAGTGCATCTTCATTATTACAGTTACTATACAGGGCAAATCAACATGCATTAAAATAATACATAAAAACTGCAAAATAACAAAAACTGTGTATTAGTGTTAGGATTAGGATTAATAACAGGATTAGTAACAGTGATTAGGATTAGTAACAGTGATTAGGATTAGGATTAGTAACAGTGATTAGGATTAGTAACAGTGATTAGGATTAGGATTAGTAACAGTGATTAGGATTAGGATTAGTAACAGTGATTAGGATTAGGATTAGTAACAGTGATTAGGATTAGGATTAGTAACAGTGATTAGGATTAGTAACAGTGATTAGGATTAGGATTAGTAACAGTGATTAGGATTAGGATTAGTAACAGTGATTAGGATTAGGATTAGTAACAGTGATTAGGATTAGTAACAGTGATTAGGATTAGGATTAGTAACAGTGATTAGGATTAGGATTAGTAACAGTGATTAGGATTAGGATTAGTAACAGTGATTAGGATTAGTAACAGTGATTAGGATTAGGATTAGTAACAGTGATTAGGATTAGGATTAGTAACAGTGATTAGGATTAGGATTAGTAACAGTGATTAGGATTAGTAACAGTGATTAGGATTAGGATTAGTAACAGTGATTAGGATTAGGATTAGTAACAGTGATTAGATTAGGGTAACAGTGATTAGGATTAGTAACAGTGATTAGGATTAGGATTAGATTAGTAACAGTGATTAGGATTAGGATTAGTAACAGTGATTAGGATTAGTAACAGTGATTAGGATTAGGATTAGTAACAGTGATTAGGATTAGGATTAGTAACAGTGATTAGGATTAGGATTAGTAACAGTGATTAGGATTAGGATTAGTAACAGTGATTAGGATTAGGATTAGTAACAGTGATTAGGATTAGGATTAGTAACAGTGATTAGGATTAGGATTAGTAACAGTGATTAGGATTAGGATTAGTAACAGTGATTAGGATTAGTAACAGTGATTAGGATTAGGATTAGTAACAGTGATTAGGATTAGGATTAGTAACAGTGATTAGGATTAGGATTAGTAACAGTGATTAGGATTAGTAACAATGATTAGGATTAGGGAACTGCAAAAAAAAAAAAAAAATCAGTTTATATAAAACATGAAACTACAGTACGGATTTGTGATTATCACGTGTCAACGTAACGTGTAAACTTGATTCTATATTTTCAGGCTCCATTTCACACTGAGGAAGAAGACGCCCGCTCTGACCCTCACCGTTTCTCCCTGTTTAGGAAGTGTAGAGTGGAGTCTGACTGCACACTCACTGAAGGACAAGACAGCAAAGGAGCATTACTGTAAGTGTGTACGAGAGAGAGAGAGAGAGAGAGAGAGAGAGAGAGAGAGAGAGATGGCCCGACCAAAAGTATTGGGACACCGACTTTCCCACACAAATGCGGTTCTTACCCAAACTGTTACACAAAGTTGGAGACACACAATTGTATCACGTCATTGGATGAAGGAGCATGAAGTTTTTCCTTCACTTAAACTAGGAGACCCAAAACCTTCAGCACTTTAAATCATGAAAGTGAGAAAGAGAAGCTGGATATAAAGTCCCAAAATCATGCATTAATTATTTGATCTTCTGCATCTGCTGCTTTAAATGATTCACTTTGATTATGAAATATTTGACTTCTGTAGACTGCAAAGATAAAAAGACAGCAGTGGCTTTGCAATGTAAAGCTGCTCATGAATTTACTGCATGGTGTTTAAAAAAAGAGCAAATAAGCTCATTATCACATCTCTATGACTTTACACTGCTTGTGGAAATCAGTCAGTTCTTCACGAGGAAGTGTGAACCTGCAGAATTCTTCCAAGTGTGTTCCTGGTCCTCGCCACATACACTCCTCCTTTCAGCTGCAAACATCCACACGTGTAACTACCACTCTCACTTACACCCTGAATAAAATGCTGTCACACAGCCGTCTGACGTACACGATCTGGACAAAAGTATTGGGACACCTGACTTTCCCACACAGATGTGGTTCTTCCCCAAACTGTTTAAGTCTGAGACACACTATCGCATCAGATGCTTTGGAGGCAAAATTATTACATTTCTTCTTCACTTGAACCAGGAGACCCAAACCTGTTCCAGCAT
>JBCEWE010000288.1:0-5000 GCA_039877035.1 Silurus lanzhouensis
CATACTATATACACTATACTATATACTCTATACTATATACTCCTATACTATATACACTATACTATATACACTATACTATATACTCATACTATATACACTATACTATATACACTATACTATATACACACTATATACACACTATATACTCCATACTATATACACATACTATATACTCTATACTATATACTATACTATAATACACTATACTATATACACACTATATACACACTATATACTCCATACTATATACACTATACTATATACTCCATACTACCATACTATATACACTATACTAATAATACTCTATACTATATACATACTATAAATACTATATCAACAAACCTATACTATATACACATATATATACAATATATACACTACTAATACCTAATATACACAACTATATACCTATACTATTAACACTATTCTTATATATACACACTATATACATACTCATCTATATACACTATACTATATACCTATACTATATCACTATATACTATACTATATACACTATACAATACTATAACAATATATACAAACAACTAAAAACTATATACTCCTATATATACACTATACTATATACACACTATATTACACTATATATACTCAATACTATATAATAACTATATACTATACTATACTATACTATATACCTACTATTACACTATATATATAACTATACTAATACACTCTATATACACACTATATACTCTATAACTATATACACTACTATATACTCTATACTATTATTATATATATAACACTATTAACCTATATACTCATACTATATACACTATACTATATACACACTATATACACACTATATACATACTATACACTATACTATATACTCTATACTATATAACTATACTATATACACTATACTATATACTCTATACTATATACATATACTATAATACACTATACTATATACACCACTATATACACACTATATACTCCATACTATATACACTATACTATATACTCTATACTATACATAACTATATACACTATATTTACACACATAACACACTATATACTCATACTAATACACTATACTAATATCTACTATATCCTATACTATATACTCTATACTAAAAACTATACTATATACATCTATACTATATACTATATACACTATATACTCCATACTATATACACTATACTAATACTCTATACTATATACACTATACTATATACACACTATATACACACTATATACTCTATACTATATACACTATACTATATACTCTATACTATATACACACTATATACACACAATATACTCCATACTATATACACTATACTATATACTCTATACTATATACACTATACTATATACTCCATACTATATACTCTATACTATATACTCTATACTATATACTCTATTCATCAGCTTTGGAAGAGTTTGGGAAGAGTTTGTGTAGCTGAAATGGACCACAGAACCAGTTTACTTAAATATCCATTCCTCTACAACTCAGCAGCATCCGGTATTCCAGTGTTACAGAATTCACACTTTTGGCTTTGCTGGATGAAAGCTGTTAAAGGCAACGACTGCCTCGGGTGCCTTTCCTTCTATATTACACATGGGACCCTTCAAACGACACTCTCTCACTCAGCAGCCTCTTTTGTTTACTTAGAAATGCCTTTTACACAAGACTCTAAAAAACAGGCTGCATTTTCTTTCTCCACCCCAAACACTGAGCAGAGCTTTCGGGGTTATTTGGTGGTGAAGTCTGATGATCTGTAATGCAGGTCACAATCAATGACTCAGGTACAAATACTGTTGTTTCCCTTTAAATCCCTTTTAAAAACTCATTTTTTTATGGTTGCTTTTTTTTACATTTTGATTTTGTGTGTAATTATAAGTATGTGTGTATTATTTGCTCTATTTTGTGTGCGTTGTATTCTTGTTTGCCTGTATGTAAAGCGCCTTGAGAAGCTACTTTAAAGGCGCTTTATAAAAATAAAGTTATTATTATTATTATTATTATTATTATCAGATCTCTAGAACAGTTTTTTTCAACACAAGAACCTTTAGTTCAGGAACTTTAGACTTAAATATTAAAAGAGACTTTTAGTTTAGGAACTTAACTGTCAGATCTTTAAAACAGGAACTTTAAAACACAAGAATATTTAGTTCAAGAACTTTAGGAATAAATCTCTCAAAAGAGGACCTTTAACACCTTAAAGGTTCGGGAACCTTAACCACTTTAGATCTCTAGAACAAGTTCTTCAACACAAGAACCTTTAATTAACCAAAATTAACTTTTGCAAGTACAGCATGTGTTAGACACACTTATGCAGAGCGACTTACAGTTACCTTATTTATACAACTAAGCAGATATGGGGTTGAGGGCCTTGCTCAGGGGCCCAAAAATGGCAGTGTAGAGTAGCTGGGATTTAAACTCACAACCTTCAGCACAAAAATCAAATGCCTTAACCACTAAACCACAGTATGGTAGCTACCAGTGCTCCAGCATTAGATCGTTAAAAACAAGACCTTGAACACAAGCAACTTTAGTCCAAAACCTCAGCCTTAGGTCTCTAGAACAGGATCTTTTTACACATGAACCTTTAGTTCAGGAACTGTACACTTAAATCTTTCAAAAACCTTTAGTTTAGGAACTTTATTCTGATATATTTAAAACAGGACCTTCAAAACACAAGAACATTTAGTTTCAAGAACTTTAGCCTGAAATCTT
Source organism: Silurus lanzhouensis (assembly GCA_039877035.1). Taxonomy (NCBI): domain Eukaryota; kingdom Metazoa; phylum Chordata; class Actinopteri; order Siluriformes; family Siluridae; genus Silurus; species Silurus lanzhouensis. The sequence continues at coordinate 2,709 of JBCEWE010000288.1, forward strand.
TAAACAGGACATTTAGCACAAGAACTTCAGTTCAAGAACTTTACAGCATGAACTTTAGCCCAATCAATAGAAATTAAGTTCAGCCCAAGAGCTTTAACAGAAAATTCCTGTGTCCCAGAACGTTGACCCACAAAACTTTACTCTAAGAACTTCTTAGAAGCACAAATATCACTCCATGAACTTTAGCCCAAGAAAGAATCATCTAAGAGCTTCATCTTGATAAGCACATTGCTTCCTCACATCTCCAGGCTCTCTGATTTGATTCTTAGCTCGAGTCACTGCATGTGTGGAGATTTACCTTCATGTCTGATTGATGCTTTAAGGCAGTGATTCAATGAACTATAACCCAAGAACCTCATTACTGAGTAGATCAGTTTCGAACCCTGGTTCTGTTATTTCAGGTGTTTCTACATGGCCACCTTCAGAAGCTCCACAAGCTTATTATACTTCAGAATTTTCAACATATTTTTTCACATTCCAGATGTTCGGATTCTCGTCTTAACGTAACGTAATAATTAAATGTCAATTTTAACATCTTAAACTGCTTCTTTCTTACAGTCTAACTGAACCAATCTTCTGATAAGGAGCTCCATAGTTTCATCCTCAGCTCATGGAGAAGATGTTGTTGATGCATTGTCCAGGAAGTTGTTTGAGTGCCACCACCACCTCAAAACTGCCCAATGCTCCTTAAAAAAATCCTCAGACTTTACTATTATTTCCATCATCAAAATCATATAAAAAAAAAGTAATTGTTTTTTAAAAGCAGACCGTTTAGGATTTATCTTTTTTTATTTATTCTTACTTACTTAAGCTTGAAGTAACTGGTTTTAAGTTTTTCCCAGTAAAAAGAAGCTCAATAATCACACGTAGGACTTGTATTAGATTATTAGATTCCAATTGTTTGTTTTATGTCGACGCCAACACATTTTTTTACAATCTAATAACAAATGATGAGTCTGCAGTATTGAGTCACCACAGACTTTCCAAACATTATCCAGTAGCTTCAAATTTTTTGGGAATTTATTTTTTATACAAATTATTTATGGCTTTTTTTACTACAGTAAGATGTTCTGTAGTTTGATTTCAGTTTCTAATGTTGTTCAGTAACGACAAAATACATTCAATAATGATTTATGTTGCAATCAGTTGAAGTTTTCGGAGAAACAGCAATGATTTCGCTTTTTTCGCTTTGTTTTTGCATCGTAACTACTGCGTGTTACACAAAGCGTCTTCATTTGAATAAATAATCGTGAAAGACGAATTGAAAATAGCAACAAAAAAAAACCCTGGACAATTTAAGTGAATTGGACTAAATCTTGAATTGGACTAAATCTTGAATTGGACTAAATCTTGAATTGGACTAAAATGACTGCTTGAAATGTGTTTTAATGCTTAAGACCTTTTGTTTTTTTTTCTAAAACCTAGATATATTTTCTTATTTCAAGAAATACCACGTGTAATTATCTCACTGCACTGCACCTCATTTGACTTGTTTCTATTTATATTTAAGATGCTTATTGTTTTATTTTGTGAGCAGCCCAAGACCAATCCAGACTTCTTCATCAGTTTGACATGTCATGATCCCAATATCGTACTCTGTGAGGAACTCCAGAACTTCCTCACCATCCCTTTCTGGTACACAGTGGACCCTCCTAGACATTTCTAGCTAGTCTAAATTGATATGGTAGTATCTATGGAGGTTCCGCATTCTGACCCATGATGGAGCTGAAGCTGGTCCAAAACAGTTCTTCCTCCTACTCGATTGCGTTTCTAGAGTAATTCCCAGACGCTGTAGATATCCCGGCCCTGCTTTCCACATGCAGACTCTCAGGGAGAAGAAACACTAGCGGTTTAACAACAACGAGAAATAAAACCCCTTTCAGATACGACATGATTTTAATGGTTGGTATTAAGTGCAAAGCTGAAAGCAGCACAGCTTACGGCGTGTTTCTCCAAAGCCTGGTTTGTTTTGCACCTGCCTGTCTTCCTCACTTCACCTCCGTTCCTGCGTTTCCGTGTCAGCGTGCTGCGTTTGGTGCCCGCGGCCGTGTCTCTCCCACGCTTCCTGACTCCACAGTCCTGGGAAAATCAGCGAGTCGACTGCGCCAGAGATCTGAGCCTTTGAAATAATCAGAACAGCCTGCAGCCCCGTTGCACTCGAAGCCCTTTAATACATCAAGGTTGTGTTTTCAGGTGTGGGGCTGAGAATCCCAAATAGGTGTAACACCCACCTGTTATTTACCTCCACACACTGAAAGAGGAGTCCTGCACACAACCAAGGATACAGATATA
>JBCEWE010000288.1:15000-47500 GCA_039877035.1 Silurus lanzhouensis
CTTTACCTGGGGCATTTTGGAAGCAAATCCCCGATAATATTGCAGGCCTCCTTCTCCTGGAGAGCAGGACATTCCCTCCCTCCCCCCACACTGGGCTGGACCACAGTTCGACTCCTTACACGGTACCCAGGAGACAGGTCAGATGATTGGCAGGTCTTGGAGCACGAGCTCCAGGAGGACCAGTCGGAGGTGCCACAGTCTCTGACCATGACGCAGGAGCGAGAGGTTGCAAGATCTTCGTCTCTCCAGCACAGGCTGCAAACATCACAATTCCAAACATCATCATATTTCATCATAATGTTCAGCCAAAAGTATAAGGACACCAACTTTTTTCTTGGTATGTGATTCTTCCATCGTCATGCTGGAAGTGCACAAAACTAGATTCATTAGGATATGGGCTGGAGTGGAAGATCTTCTCCTAGAGATCTCCAATGCTGTTAAACACCTTTGTGAATGCTGACTGTCTCTTTGGACGTCGTTTCTTAGGACAGAATGTTTCCAATATTTTTTATTTAATGCAAAAAATCAATTTTTAAACAGATCTTCATCATTTTCAAAAAAACAACAACAAACAACACGAAGTTCTCGAACCTCCTTCTTCAGTCTGCGCTTTCAATCCATCGTTTTTTTCTGGTGTAAAGACCAACGTTCGTCTTTCAAGCCAGAGGTCTAGACGCTGTTAAAACCTCCGTCTCAGAGATTCTGACTGTTTCTACTCATGAAAAATGCAGCGAACATTGCGGCACGACCTTCACGCAGGAGCTCAAAACCTGTATTAAAGGCGAGGAGCGTCACCAGGAACTGTCCTCGGAAAAAAACTGATCTTCTATTCTATGTAAATTCCTCGATTCCATTCGACTGTGGAATTCTTTTAAGCTCTACACGTGTTAGTGAAATGTCACGCCGGATTTCGCTCAGCAGAAAGATACAGACGTTTGACGTACAGAGATTTTCAAGAACCGAGATACAAAACGCGACATGTTCGTGATCGATATGAAACCAGCGATAACTAAAAGTTCAGCTGCGATGAAAATCTGACCTCGGAGAAAAATAAATGGGAGGCTCAGGGGAGGAAAACAAGGGGATGACAGGATGTTTCTGCTGTCTGACATTTGGATGAATAGAGATCCGAAGCAAGCGAGTGACGGACGGCGACGAGATGGAGAGACACGATTGGAGAGAAAACACAAAGGAGAGAAGTGGAAGGTTCTCGGTGAATCATAAACGCTATTCATGACAACTCATTTTCAAAATCTGCCATCTGTTGAAAACCTTTTCTGAAAAAGAAGAAAACAACAACACAGTTTAGCCGTGTTCGCTCCTCAAAGTAGCATCTGTAAAAAATATATATATAAATAAATAAAACCATCTTTAGGATGAAACTCTCACACCTGGATGCCTTTATACAAACAGCACCAGATCTGCTCCAGAAGGTTTTGCATTTCCTGCTAATCCAGATGTTAAACATCTGTAACGTGGAGGCAGGACGTTAACCTCGGCAGGTTGGTTCTTTGTCTGAATCAGTTCGGCGTCTCGCCGTGGATCAGAACGCCGGCAGGTGGAACCAAACAAAGGTTTCCACTGATCAGACAACGGGTGAGGGTTAAAAACAGGAAGAACAGCTAGAGAACACAAGAACATCAGCTACACTGCCTTTCGAAAGAGTTGAAGCTCCTCAGGGGTTCAGTAAGGGCCAATGAAACATTATGGCACCTCACAGCTTCATCACTGACCACAGCAGAACTTCTTCCAGCTTCAGACGCATCAACATATGGACAACAGCTGTTCCATCTATAACACTGATTCTACTCTCCATGTTTCTGAGCATAATGTACAATTCATGGAGGAAAGATTTTTCCACCCATGTGTTTCTTCTCAAAACCTTTGGATGCAGTAACATAAAATTTTCCCTTCTCTTGGACTATCAGACCAAATTCTGTTCCAATGCATTCAACATCTCATTCCACATGAAGCCTTCATTCGCTCTTATAACCTGCTCCACTCTTCTGGGATGATGCTACACTAGACTTTGTGAAGATTTGTGCTCCTTCAGAGATAAAAGTGTTAGTAAAGTCAGTCCACTCCAACTCATGGAAAGCAGATCTTCATGGAGCTTCTTTGAGCACATGCTGAACCAGGTTAGGGTCTTCTAGTCAAAGTGAAGTGAAGATTGCACGATCCTGCATCCACAGACGTCTGGTACAATTTTGTGTCTTTATAACACACATGGCTAAAAAAATCTGGTGTCCCGATACTTTTTCCGGCACGGTGCATCGTTTCACCACATCACCTTCTCCCTTAATAATTCATCCTCGTTGTTTTTCATTTCATTCATTTATAAAGAGTTATTTTGATAATCGATGCACTGCTGGAGCTTTAAATAATAAATCACACAATGAGCTCGAACTTAATTGGTGTGTAACAATTATACCGCGAGTTGTGCGGCGCTAATGAGAAAACCGAACTTGTGCTTTTTAAAAACAAGTGAGTGTGAGAGGAAGTTTTAAGAGGAAGTAAATGACAATAAGGTGGAGAGTGAGATGAGATAAGAGGAGAACAGTAACTGAGTATTTGTACTTTTTTACTTTCCATCTTTGATAGATAGATAGATAGATAGATAGATAGATAGATAGATAGATAGATAGATAGATAGATAGATAGATAGATAGATAGATAGATAGATAAAATTCGAGTAGAACAAAATGTAATGTATTGTGCGTCTAAATGAGAAATAGAGAGAGAAAGAGAGAATAATAATGACATCAGCAGATGTACACACATATAGAAATCCTGTGTAAGAGAAGATACACTTCACGCACTGTAGCATCATTTCACAATTAAACATACACTCAACCACACAAGCAGAGTGTGAAATTAACACTAACATCTTGTGTCCTGCTGTGTGTGTATGTGTGTGTGTGTGTGTGTGTGTGTGTGTGTGTGTGTGTGTGTGTGTGTTTAATTGTTCTCGGTAATTATAATGTAATTAGATTAGAACAGAGCCGAGTGAACGCAGGTGTAAATACTTATGCACATCAGCACCTTTCATTACACCGGCACTATAAACGTTGTGCATAATGAAAAATATATTCATGTTTTAGAGTAAATGATGATCCACTGAGGACTAAACGACACACACACACACACACACACACACACACACACACACATTACGACATTTGAATCTTGTAATTAGGAGAAATGGATTATTGTGAATGTGTGGAATTTTCTGTCCTGATTTATTTCTTCTCGGCTTGATGACGGTTCTTGGGTTCCACTGTGCTCCTCGGTCCGCTTTGTTTGCTCAGTGTTGTTTTGCATTTCTTTCTGTTGGTCTGTTGCTAATTAGTTGCTTTATGTATGTAGCTGAGTGAGTGGTCTGAGACTTTGCCCAAGGTCTGCCTTATGGCTAGGACCTGCTAGAGTGTGGGGTTTCACACGTTTCCTCCTTAACATGCTCACACCTTCCTTTCTGCCTTACAGACTAGATATCTTACTGACCAAAGATCATTCATTCATTCATTTTCAGCACTTAAATTTCCATGGTCACCATGGATCCAGAGCCTTTTCTGGAGCAACATGCTTCCACATATCCACTAAGAAACTAGAGAACATCTGAGTTTGCAGTTTTTCTTTTTTTTTCCATATCATATCATATCATATCATATCATATCATATCATATCATATCATATGGGTCCATACCTCTGTCTCAGCATATCTGTCAGACGTCTCATCCTAGATGACAGCTCATCAGCTCTAACTCAGTCTTATCCAAACTGAGCAGTCTGGAGGTGCAGCTCCATGTCAAGGTCTTCTTGAAAAACTCTTAATTCCCACCACCACAAAACCTTGGTGTGTTGCTGGTCATCCAGCTGCTTATTTTGCTCCCCTGACTCAGTTCCCTACATTAGAACATTTGGAGGAGCTCGGTTGGAGTACATTGTTCCTGGCAGATCTAACCTGTGCACAATGTGAACTTCTGCAACTGAACCATGAATGCAACTACCATCACTTCAGCATCTTCACTCACTTAATATATCTACATCTTATCAAACCAAAGATCTTTTGCACAAACCAGGTCTCAACTTGCTCCACCATACCATTGGGCACATGAAAGGCATTCATGAGGACTCTTGCCTGTACTGGCAACCATGCGGTGGAATGAACTTTTCCTGCCTTCTCAATAAGCACGTTCAATAAGTCCTAAATCTACACACAAAAAAAGATCATTTATTGTCCATTTCTTGTGCAGCACGATGTGGCAGGGTTTTGTCCCTAGAAGATACAAGATCAACCGCTTCATGTTGTGTATGTAAATGAAGTGCTAATAAAGATTCATGTATTTTCTTTCCTCTTTTCCTGGTCATGAAGGCAACAGCCCTCCCCACTAGAAAAACTCCAACAGTGAGGCCCCATGCCCCAGGACCTGAGTAATGGCTACCTCCTGTGGGGACTTAGAGAGCAGTATAAAGACCACCCCTGAGTCATTACAAAGTGTGAATAAAAGCCTGATATTCCATTCACCTCTTTCTATCTTGTTCACTTCTCTCTTTTTCCTAAAGCCAGTTCCCTCTAAGGGTGTAGTCAAGTGCAAAACCTGTCCCCCGATCCTTCATCCTGAACTTTCTGAACACATATTATGGCTCCACATCTCTATTTCACGCTGAACCTGCCCTGGTTACCAGGTGGTGCTTCAGACACCAGACTCTTGCCTAATCCAGTTAGGGTACTTGGTCTTTACGCTAAGATCAGTGGGGATCATTAGTGACAGTTTTCTTCTGATCTGGCCCTGAGGTCCACAGGTATCTTCAAGCCACATCCATTACATCAAGGTCTCAATCTATTCAGGATCTAATGGGTGACCCATTAGTCTCTTGGAAGCCTGTACAGATAAGTATAAAAGCTTTTTCTAGTTAAAAAGGGTTGGAGTTCGATTGAAAAGGTTTTCAAGTAGTATGCCAGCAGCCATATCACCCTGTAGCCCAAGACATCTTGCCTACTGAAGCTAAGCAGGGTTGAGCCTGGCCAGTACTTGGATGGGAGACCACCTGGGAAAAACCAGGTTGCTGCTGGTAGAGGTGTTAGTGAGACCAGCAGGGGGTGCTCACCCTGTGGTCTGTGTGGGTCCTAACACCCCAGTATAGTGACGGGGACACTATACTGTCAAAAAAAAAAAAAAAAAGCACCGTCCTTCGGATGAGACGTTAAACCGAGGTCCTGACTTTCTGTGGTCATTAAAAAATCCCAGGATGTCTTTCGAAAACGAGTAGGAGTGTTCCCCGGCATCCTGGCCAAAACTTGCCTGCTGGCCTACTAATCATCCCCTCATATTAATTGGCTATATCACTCTATCTCCTCTCCACTAATATGCTGGTGTGTGGTGGGCGTTCTGGCACAATATGGCTGCCGTCGCATCATCCAGGTGGATGCTGCACATTGGTGGTGGTTGAGGAGAATCCCCCCTTTCATATGTAAAGCGCTTTGAGTGCTGCAGAAAAGCGCTATATAAATGTAATGAATTATTATTATTAAATTGACAAAAACAAAGCCACCAGATGGCAGAACCTATAAACGGAGTGATGGCTCAGTGGTCATTGAACACTGGATTGGAAGGTCACAAGTTCAAATTCCAGCACCACCAGGATATATTTATATTTACTGCATTTGGCAGACACCCTTATCTAACACTAATATATTTTCCACTTCGCTACCCCCCACTACATACACACATTTTACATTTATGCCATTTGGCAGATGCCCGTATCCAGAGCGATGTACATTTATCTCATTCATACAACTGAGCATTTACAGGGTTAAGGGCCTTGCTCAGGGGCCCAGGTTGGTGTGGCCTGGATTTGAACTCACAACTTTTAGATCCAAAAGCCAATGCCTTACCCACTAAGCTACCACCTCCCCACTACCACCTGCAACTGCTGGGCAATTAAACAAGGCCTTTAACCCTCAACTGCTCAGTTGTAAGTCGTTCGGGATAAGAGCATCTGGCAAATGCTGTAAATGTAAATTCTAAAACAAAGTTTTCTGTTGTGGATTGTTGCCGGTGTTACACTTTGCTCTGTAAGTCTGGCTTTGGGTTTTGTACTCCAGCTGCAGACAGGAGAGACAGGATATAATCACATAACCAACCTGACTGACTTCCTGCTGTCAACTTTCTTATAAAACACTCCAATTTACCTGAACAGCGTCTGTAAGGAAAAAAAAATCACATTTTCATGCTTCTGGGTTCGACGGACTGATTGGCGTTCTGGTGCTGTATCATAACCAAAAGCCTGTACGAGTGATGGTTTGTTGACAGGAGGCTGTTATTCGGCTCGGTTTCTTTAGTTTCACAGAGAAGAACAAAAAGCATCACTTTGAAGACAGAATGAAATGTCCAAGCCTTCAAACATGTGGGAAAGGAGGAGCTCAGTGGGGAGGATATTGGATTTCTGATCAGTAGGTCATAAGTTTAAATCCCTTGAGTTGAAGTCTTTAACCTTCATCTGGATAAATGAGATCATTGTAAATCCATCTGGATAAGTGTCTGAAGATTTGATGAGAGTCGAACAAATTCATTAAGGCATTTTACTGATCCAGTTCTTTATATAATGTGTTGAGTCTGATCCTGATTCCAGTACAGAGCCTGTAAAAAGTGTTAGAAATATTTAGTTCTTTATGTTTTTTGAGACACATCCCTGTTTTGTTTCTATGCACCAGAACTGGACAGTGAATAATGTGAATGAAGTCTTGTGGAGTCCAAATGGGACATTTATGTCTCTAAAAGAAGAACATTAGAGAACATGTGATAAAACTCTTTCCCGGAAAGTGAAAGTGAATTGACATGGCTCCCATTCCACACTTCAACACCATGCAGTTCCGTCTGGACTGGAATTAGACTTGGATTTGTTCCTTGGTGTAAATCCAAATGTGAGATTTGTGTCTCTACCAGAAGAACTTGTGTAAGAAGGTGAACAGGAGAGAATATGTGATCAGACTCCCTCACCCCCACACTCACACATGGTGTTTCATGGGGTTGTTTTGGAGCAATGAAGGTTCCAGAACGTGAAAGTGAACCAACATGGCCCTTATTCCGCACTTCACCACCATGCAGTTCCGTCTGGACTGCGGCTCATTGGTAGCGACTTCACCGTACAACAAGTCGATGAGCCGAAGCGCACATCTGAGTTCTGTAAGAGTTATTTAGAGAGCAAACATTCGTCTGGAGTGATATCTATCATACAATGACCTGCCCAGTCACTGCACCTAAATTCTACTGAACTACTCTGGGATGAACAAGAAACCTCCATCTAGTGAAGAACATCTATGGAGAGTTTTACAAAAAGGCACAGCAAAGCATTTCAGCTGAAAGAACTGTCTGGATATAAAGCTGTTCCTCATGCTAAGGGTTTTTTTTTTTTCAATAAAAATTAAGTGGAACATCTATAGGTCGGTTTGGTCAAAGGAAAAGTTGTTGCACAGAAACCAAAGGAACATTTGTGTGTTTCTCCGAAAAATCATAAAAGACTAGGTGTTTCCACACTTTTGACAGCCTCTGTAGTTCATATCTTTGAGAACCAAATAAAGTCTCTGCCACACTACACACACTTCGTCGATCCACAATGTATGTTTTAATAAACAAGACCAAACTTTCAACTTAAGTAGAAAATATATGATTCTCATTGCGTATGTTAACGTATAGTGGAATGTTTCGAACTTTACCCTCTCTAAAAGCGTTTTTACCCATATCAATGAACACACCCTCATTTCTGATCACGAATATATCTCCCTTTTATCGTTCCACCGACGGGCTGCCTGCGTAGCCTTCTCTTTATTTCACCACAAGGATTTCTCCCTGAGCTGCTTCACTGCTAAATAATAGATTCTTGAATAAAAGATTCAGATGTTTGATCCGTGCTCCAAAACAACATCTACACACCAAAACAATGAGATCTATTCACATATAAGTCTCATCTGCACTTTCAAGAAATCAAATATGCATTGGAGTCAAAACATTATGATGACGCCTCTTCATCCTCAGGTTTTTCTCGCACTTCCCTTTCATTCAAAAAACATTAAAACATTGTCAGTGTCAAGTCTGGTGTTACTCTCGAATCGAACGCATTCAGTCCTCACCCTCTGAATCCCCAAACACACTCTCACACAGCTCCGTTGAGGACGCCACATTGTTAACTAACAACGTAATGGATCGTAGGCGCTGTAATAAGCATACGACTAATTCTCAGATCATGACAGGAAATGGAAAGAGAAGCTACACAACATGAAAGGCCAGGACACGAGTCGATAGTTCTCAGAGGAACCATTTGTAAAGTAAGGCTCTGTATCTGCTTCGCCTGGAGCCATCATTATCCCTAATTTGTGCAAAATCCATACAAAAAATGCCGAGCGGAAAACTAGGCCATGACAGCGGCTCAAATTTCACACTCATTTTAGCGAAATAAAAATACAAAAAAACCACAACCACAGCAAATAAACAGAGCGCAAAAATTAAACGTACACAGCAACCCTTTTACCACCAATAGAGTCGCTGTGAGGCTAATAGAGCTGATACGCAATGTTTAGAAAGCCCATTTTTTAACACAAAATACATCATCATGCGTACACACTGCTATCATGTACAAGAATAATGGCGTGATATACATGTAGCTCATTTATGGCATTTGGCAGATGCCCACTTTTATCTCATTCATTCAACTTAAGGGCCTTGTAGGAGTAGCAATTTGGTGTGGCTGGGATTTGAACTCATGACCTCCAGAGCAAGTCCAATAGCTTAACCACTAAGCTTCCACCTCCCCCCTCGAACTTCACTTTCAGACTTCTTACTATACAGTTTATGTGCACAAAATCATGTGGACATTTACAATATTTGGTCTTTATTCACTGTTATATTAACTTCCACTCCTCTGGGAAGATGTTCAACTAGATTTTGTGGAGATTTGTAAAAATGTATTTAGCCACAAGGGTGTTACTGATGTAGGTGAGATGTGATGAGGAGGTCTGGGGTGCAGTCTATAGCAGGAGATCTTCCACTGAAAAACAGATCTTCATGGAGCTGGATTTGTGCACAGGGGCATCGTCATGCTGGAATAGGATTGAGTCTCCTAGTTCAAGTAGGAGTTCAAGGAAAACATTTCATGCCACATACAAAGACAGTTGTGAGCCTTTAACTTTGTGCTAACAGTTTAGTTTCCACTTCTGGGTGGAAAAGTCCCAATACTTTTTCGTTTGTTCGTTTTCTTAAATATATTTAGATTTATTAACCCCAAACCCTTGAAGAAGTGTGTAAAAAGGGAATGTTTAAATACCTGGTTGGTTATTCCTGACAGGGGGGGTTGGTTTAGTGCTTTTATAAAGCCAGAATTATACATTTTTGTGCTGTTAATGTTTACTTAAGTTAAAATAATGGCATTGAAAGCTAGTAAAAATACTACACCAGGGGTCTTCAATGTTTTGGAGGGTCAAGGACCCCTTACGAGATTGAGACATGGGGACCCTCTGATACAAAATGTGTCAAACAAACATTTATATTACGTTAAGATAATTAGAATTATGTTTTTGTTGTACATACATCATTGTCTGTATATTTTCATATATTTTGAAATCTTTTAAAAAAGGGTATGCATCAACTTTTGCTTCTATATATATTATCTATATTATCTATATTTTGCATCTATATTTTGCATTTATTGCCAAAATTTATTAAGGTGTTTACACGTCTTTTATTTGAATAGATTTGCAGTTTCAAACATTTTCTTTTACTATCAAAATAAACATTTAATTTTACTGTCAGATGGACAATCATACATTTACATGAACATCAGCTTTAAGTTTTTATTTGAACTTTAATGTTATCATTATATTTTTTCAAATTAAATATATTATCTTTGATGTTTTTACCCATGTTTATTTAATTTTTTTGACAAAAAATTATTTGTGATTCAACATTAATTAGCGGACCCCCTGCAGTACCGCATTAGACCTCCGGTTGAAGACCCGTGTACTAGGATATTTTATAACCTACACTAGTTATTGTGGCTCAAGCAGGCTGTTAGGTAGGGTTGAGCAAGGCCCTTAACCCTCAACTCGCTCGGTTGTATGTCACTCTGAGTAAAGGCGCCTGTCCAAAACCTTTAGAGCTCATTTTCTGAATAATAATAATGAAATACCTCTTTGCTTCTTGGTTCTCAGACGAGTCAGCTACAGGAGTAAATATGCTACAGGAGTAAATATGATTAGCCAGGTCTGATCTCTAAATCCTGCTCTCTTAACCATCTTTTCATTCAAGAACCTCAGATGCCACAAACACTTTCCTCCTACTGGATTTCAGCTTGTGAAAAGATGATCCTTGTTTAGTGTGAAAATGGCTAAAAGTTGCATTAATATAAATGTCATTAAAGCTTCAGCAGAAGGTTTACCTCAGCACCGAGTTATTTCCATCGCCGGCCATGCAGCGAACCTGGCGCGTCTGGAAGCCGATCTCTACATCCCACAACACGGGCTCCTTGGAGTGCCAGAGCTGGGGCCAATGAGGCTGAATTTGGAGTTGCAAGCGGTGATGGTATTGGTAGGTTTGGTTTTGATGATCTACTTGATGCTGGTTTTGGTGCTGAGGAACTTGGTTTTGGTCTTGACGAAGTCGGAGTTGGTTTTGATGAACCTGGGTTTGGTCTTCATGATAATGTTGTTCATCTTGCTGAATCTGATTATGATGAGGTTGGTGCAGGTGATTTTGTTGGTAGGTTTGGTCTTGCTGTTGGTGTAGAAGGTGGTTCTGGTTTCTGTATTGTTGAGGGTGGTTTTGATCATCTTGCCATTGGCTTTGTTCTTGAGGTTGGTCTCGATAAACTGGAATTTGTTGAAATTGCTGCTGATGTTGATGTTTATGAAGAAGTTGGTCTTGATAATGCTGTCGTCGTTCTTGATGAATTCGGTGGGTTTGACCATGGTAAACATATCGATGTTGCTGGGTTTGATCGTGATGATGGTGTTGAGGTGCATGGTGTGTAGGTCGGTATCGGCCAATTTGAACATGTCTTTTCACCATATTTCTTTCCTTAAGACCAAAATCTAGGGGAGTCCTTTCATTTAATAACATTTCTTTCTTCTGTGGAAGTCTACACTCACTCCACGCTCCCACCTTCAGGCTATACAGGTTCCTGTCCTCGTCTATCGGACACGGCAACGTGTGATCACACGGCTGTGTTTCGCTCAGACTCGGGCATTCGGCTCCACCATATGCAGGTGCTGCAAGAACATGGCGTGTCCGGTGCCTTGACCCGAGCCCGCACGAGCCGCTACAGCGTGACCACAAGGAGAAATCAGACACCACGCAGTCTAGAGGGCAGGGGATCAAACAGGCCTGTTCCAGAGGCGGCCGCGGAGAGAAGAACTCGCAGATCCGTTCAGACACGGACGTGCCGTTGAGCATACGGACACAGCGAACCGAACGTCTCTGAACGCCATGCTGGGCTGTGATGCACTCAGGCGCTGGAGCTCGCGTCCTCAGGTCATTAGAGTTCGCAGCAAGAGAGCAGGAACTCCACTCGGACACGTCCCATTCGAACAGGTCCTGATGCCACTCGCACACTTTGAAGCAGGGCCTCTGAGTGTCGGGTCTGACCGAGTGGAGGCAGTTGGAGTGGTGCGTGTGCCAGCCGTCCGAGTGAACACACCATACACTGCGAGACTGAACACCGCTGGAGCCACATTCTTCTCCTTTACACCGTCCCCACTGGCCTGCACACACACACACACATACATACAAACATGGAGGCAAAAATTACTATTCAACACACACACACACACACACACACACACACACACACACACTTTATAACCTCGTACAACGTTAGTACCATTCATCATAATAATGTGATTCTTGTGTGGAAAGAAAGAAGAGTAATTGCTGACAGATTGTTCCTTCTGTTCATCGCAAGTTAGCAAACATTTCTTATCCCATGACATTTAGCAAAATATTAACGATATACAATGTCCTCTTTCCCCTATTTACCCCAGCAGGAGTAAATCAAGCGTGTGCTTCTTTATCAAAAAAACTGCCGAGACAGAAATACCAACATATGCTAGGCTTTTTCTACACTCGTTTATGCCCTACAAAAGTTCACGCATTTCGTTCGAAAACGTTTGTGGCCAAGCATTTTGCATTCTCAGCTCGCTGACGGAGCGATGAAGGTTGAGCTGAGCTCCTCGTCACGCTGTCTGTCTTCAAAGGTCACGCCGCTTATCAAGCAAATGAAAAGGTAAAGGTAAAGGCATTAGGGAGGCTCGCCTGAAACGCTCTAATAAGTGCATGGCGTTTGGCGGGTATTAAAACGGCGGGGTTTTGTTTGAATGGATGGTAGTTGACTTGTATGTTCAGCCATAAAGGCTTAATTACGGTCATCTGTCACTCAAGCCACAAATGTGTGGTATTAAAGATGCTAAATGTCAAATCGGCAGGTATTTCAGTGTTCCGTTCAATCTGCCTGATCAGGGGGAATGGAAAAGGGAGGGAATTAGAAAAGGAACACGATTCAATAAGTTCATGGAAGATGCATGGAAGAAAAGAGTCTTCAGTGGCAGTGGCTTTGTATCTTTACGTCACTCAGAGAACACAATGCTGTCCACAACACACACACACACACACAACACACACCAATGGTTCATTGCAAAGTATACGCTCTCTGTCTTTAATTCTATTTAATTTTATTTGTATAATACTGCACATTGTCCCTCATTTTACAGAAAATAGATTACAAAAATACATTTTATCTTTATAAAGGTGCCCCAATACTCTTATCCATAATGATTGTGGCAAGGAGAAACTCCCTGAGACTTTATGAGGAAGAAACCTTGAGAGGAACCAGACTCAATCCTCATCTTGGTGTCTTCAATATCAGTCATTACAAAACCTTGTATTCTGACTTCCTGTGGGGTTTTTCTGAATCTGTATTTTTCCACCTCCTGGTTTTCTGATCGTGATTCTGATTTGCCGTAAATCGGCTTTTCCCTTTAACCTTTATAAATAAAGCTTTTGTGCTCCTGCCCCTGCCTCCATCCACACTTCCTAAACACAAAGAACTGTTACGGCTCTGGGTTACTGATCAGCAGCTCACCCTGCAATCTGACCCCTACGTCCTAACAAACTGGAATAGATGACAAAAATAATGGTCTGTAATATATATTTATATATGACAAGTAAAAGCTGCTACTTTTTCTGTCTGAGCCTCTGTAATGTTTGAAAGAATAAATCTCGCTAATATGTGGCTTTAGTGCAGATGCAGCAGGGTGAAATAAAATAGAATAAACACGATAAAAAAAATAATAATTCCAAAGTTGGAAAAAAAAAGTTATTACTCTAATGTCTGTTATGTATGTTTTTTGACTATTCAGCCGTTTTGTTGGAGATTTTAGTCGGAGGTGCAGCGCTGCTGTTCAAACACGTGTACAGACGCAGTTAACTGGGAAAACGAGAGGTAGATTCTGTTTCTACATCAACAAAAGTTGGTGTTCGGATGTAACAACGCTGAGAAAGATTTGCGGTCCTAATCTAGAGGCATTGTTCAAAATCTGTAAACCTTCCTACTCGCCGAGGGAGTTTTCCTATTTCATATAACTGAAACAGAGCAAAGGTACCCGGACTCTTAATCATTCTTGGAGATTTTACCAATGCAAATCTTTCCCGTGAACTGCCAAACTACAGACAGCATGTTACATGTCCCACCAGAGACAGTAATATTTTAGATCACTGTTACACCCCGATAAAGGATCATATCACTTTGTCCCACAAGCAGCTTTGGGACTCTTTGATCACTGTCTAGTTCATCTTATACCAACCTACAGGCAGAGACTGAAATCAGCTAAACCTGTACTAAGGACTGTTAAAAGATGGAGTAATGAAGCAGAGCAGGATTTACAAGCCTGCTTCGATTGCACTGACTGGAGTGTTTTTGAAGCTGCAGCCACCGACCTGGATGAGCTCATAGAGACTGCAACTTCATACATCAGTTTCTGTGAGGATATGTGCATCCACACCAGGTCATTCTTATCATTCAATAATGATTAACCGTGGTTTACTGGGAAACAAAAACAGTTTTGTCAAGCCAAAGCGGACACTTACAGAAGTGGGGATAAAATCTTGTACAAACAGGCCAGGAACAAACTAACAAAGCAGATCAGATTGAAAACTTTGAAAAGCTGGAAAAACGGTTTTCAGCCATGGCCCAGCGTCAGTATAGACTGGTCTGAGGAACATCACCAAGTACAAGACACCACCCCTACAGTCTGTGGAGAATCAACAACTGGCTGAAGATCTGAATGTGTTCTTCTGTCAGTTTGAAAAGCCCAGTCTATCACCCGCCACTCCCTCTGATCTGCACTTCACACATTCAACCACCCCCCCGTAACACCCCTTCCTGCCTCCCTCTCCATTCAACCTTTGCTTAAGGTATGTGTAGAGGATGTGAAACGTGTTTTCAAAAGACAGACGACTAGGAGAGCCTCTAGCCCAGACGGTGTTTCACCTGCCAGCCTAAAAGTCTGTGCTGACCGAATGGCTCCGATCTTCACTCAGATATTTAACAGATCACTGGAGATGTGTGTAGTTCCCTGCTGCTTCAAACGCTCCATGATCATTTCGGTCCCCAAAAAAACCCAAATCACTGGTTCCAATAATTATAGACCTGTTGCTCTCATGTCTGTGATCATGAAGTCATATGAAAGACTGGTCCTGGCCTACCTAAAGGACATCACTGGACCTCTGCTGGTTCCCCTTCAGTTTGCCTACAGAGCAAACAGGTCTGTGGATGTTGCAGTCAATATCAGACTGCATTATATACTGCAACATCTTGACAGACCTGTGACCTACGCAAGGATCTTGTTTGTAGACTTCAGTTCGGCCTTTAGTACCATCATTCCTGACCTTCTCTGACTGACCCAGAGTTCCGTGCCCACCCCAATCTGTCTGTGGATCACCAGCTTCCTGACAGACAGGCAGCAGACTGTGAGGCTGGGCAAACTCACATCTCACTATCGCCACTGGTGCTCGCCAGGGTTGTGTTTTCTCCCCACTGCACCTCTAAAAACCCCTCTATCAAGCTCCTGAAGTTTGCAGACGATACTAAAGTCATCGGCCTCATCCAGGACTGAGATGAGTCTGCTTACAGACAAGAGGTTAAAGAGCTGGATGTCTGGTGCAACCACCACAACCTGGAGCTCAACACGCTCAAAACAGTGGAGATGATTGTGGACTTCAGGAGAAATCCCCCAGCACTGCCCCCAATCACCATCTTGAACAGCACTGTAACAACAGTGAAGTAATTTAAGTTTCTGGGTACCACTATCTCTCAGGACCTAAATTCGGACAATAACATTGACTCAATTGCTGATAAGGCCCAGCAGAGGTTGTACTTCCTTCGCCAACTGACTTGCCACAGGAGCTGCTAAAACAATTCTACTCGGCAATCATTGAGTCTGTCCTGTGTACATCTATAACTGTCTGGTTTGTTTCAGCTACCAAATCAGACATTAGGAGGCTACAGCGGACATTCAGGACTGCTGAGAGGATTATTGGTGCCCCACTGCCTAATCTCCAAGCTCTTTACTCATCCAGAGTGGAGAAAGAAGCTAAGAAAATAACTTCAGACCCCACACACCGAGCACACTCTTTCTTCCAACTGTTGCTTTCTGGTTGGCGCTACAGAGCTCCGACTACCAGAACAGCCAGGCACAAAAACAGTTTTTTCCTGCAGGCTATACGCAGCATGAACAATTAAAATATGCATAACTACACACTGTCACATCATAACTGACACATTTATACATAGAATCCAAATGGTCCATTTGTAAACTGTACACTTGTAAATAACATCTGTACATTTATTTAACAACTCTTTTACTCTGTATATTCTGTCACTATCTATTTACTCTAATCTGGCTTCTTGTGTTGTTTTTTACTATTATATATATTCTGTTTTACACATAGGGTCTGCTGATACTTTCCTGCCATCTCTGGAATGCCTCCCTGGCCAAGCACCATAGTATTAAATCATTATAATTTTAAGACCTGAAAACTAAATTAAAGCAAGAGTTAATGCATAAAAGAACCGATAATAAAAACAATTATAAAAATAAACGATACATCTGCAACTTTCAACCCAACTACCTGCATGTCTTCCCTCACCACACCCATAAACCTCCTCCTTGGTCTTCCTCTTTTCCTCCATCCTGGTGTCTCCATCCTCAGCATTCTCCTACTGATATACCCCATGTCCCTCCTCTGCACATGTCCAAACCATCTCAATCTCACCTCCCTCACCTCGTCTCCAAAACGTCCAACATGCACTGTCCCTCTAATAAACTCATTTCTAATTCTGTCCATCATCGTCACTCCCAACAAACATCTCAACATCTCTGCTCTGCTACCTAAAGCTCCACCTCCTGTCTTTTACTCAATGCCACTGTCTCTTATGTACGTCGCTCTGGATAAAGGCGTCTGCTAAATGCCGCGAATGTAAATGTAAATGTAAAGCATACAACATCTCAGGTCTCACCACAGTCCTATAAACTGTCCCTTTCACTCTCACAGATACTCTTCTATCACAAATCACTCCTGCTATCACTCTTCTCCACCCACTCCACCCTGCTTGCACTCTTTTCTTCACTTCTCTAAAACACTCTCCATTACTCTGCACTGTTGACCCCAGGTACCTGAACTCCTCCACCTTCTACACCTCTTCTCCCTGCAACCGCACCCCTCCACTGCCCTCCCTCTCATTCACACACATGTACTCTGTCTTACTCCTACTGACTTTCATTCTCTTCCTTTCCAGCATGTACCTCCACCTCTCCAGGATCTTCTCCACCTGCTCCCTACTCTCACCACAAATCACAATATCATCCGCAAACATCATAGTCCAGGGAGACTCCTGTCTGACCTCGTCCTTCAACCTGTCCATCACCACTGCAAACAGGAAACCAGTTAAACCAGTCTGTCGTTCCTACTGCACACTGCACTGCTGTCACACTGTCCTCATACATGTCCTGCACCACCCTCACATACTTCTCTGACACACCAGACTTCCTCATACAATACCACACCTCCTCTTCCCTGAATCTCACACTAGTCTTCATCCTTCAGTTTCCACCATCTTATTCTTCTTTCAGTCCTCACTCTCCTCCTCTTCTTCTTCACCTACTTATATTACTTAGCTACAGCACCTTACAGTCTCCAATCTCTTTCAGGTTGCATCTCCTGCATAGAATATAATCCACATATGTGCACCTTCCTCCACTCTTATATGTCAAAAAACAAACAAATAAATACAAAAATAAATCAACTTGCTTTTGTATAAAAACCACAAGAGGTTTTTTTTTTACTTTAAAATATTTAACAAATAATTGATGCTCATTCATCACTAAACATTCACATGTACAATATTTATTATGAAATCTCACATGTGCTGTCTGTGTTGCTGACTGCTGCAGTGGTACAGTCCAGTTGTGTTGTGTTGTGTTGTGTTGTGTTGTTGCACTGAATGTTGTTTGTATTCCGAAATCAGAAATCAGGAGAATTATGAACTGCAGTTAAAACACCTGGAATCAGTAAAAAACACCTGGAATACATTCTTGATGTCCTTCACTGACACTGAATAAGAGCAGACCACATGGAGCTGGAGATGTGAGACGGGTTCCTGCAGAGTTCCTTATCAAACTGCATCGCAAACACCACAGCAGAAAACAACTAAGATCGAAACTTCTCACTTTTTCACTTCAGGAATGTTTTTGTTTTTTTTTAACTCCTACCTTATACAGCTTTATTCTACAGTATCATCAAACAGAAAAAATATGTCTAAAACAACAAACAAACAACAAACAAACAATAAATAAATAATAGAAGGTTATGAAGTTTTAAGTAAAAAAATATACATTAGATTTTGTATATACTTTTATATTTTAAAAAGTCTTATAACAAACGAAACAAAATAAAATAAACAAACAATTTGATAAATAAACAAATTAAACAAACAAGCAAAGAGCAAATAAATGAAATAAATAATTGCATCACCTTTTGCGTATTACACATTTAATAACACATTTATTAATGAATTGACCTTTGCATTGAAAACATAAGATAATTCAACCTAAATTTTTTTTGTTTGTGTGTCATATTTCTTTTTAATACCCTTATAGGATGAGTAATAGGCAGTTGATAAAAAAATACCAAGCAAGCAAATAAATAAACAAACAAATAAATAAATAAACAATTGTGTAAGTTTTTTTTATGCAGTCCTTGTTCTCAGCACATGTTTATTGTCTCTTTGTCTCTTTGTCTCTTTCATATTTCTCACCGTTTTCTGAAGCAGGTTCCAGGTTTTTGTCGTGTACTGATTCATGGTGAAAGTTTCCAGATGTTTTTTTCTGGCTTAAAGGTGAGTGTGTGTGATTAAAGGCAGTGATCTGGACACTGTGGGAGAAAAAAAATGATTTCACCTCAGTAAAATTCACCCTGCAATCTCCCGGTAATCTCTATAATCTCAGTGAGAAGCGTACACGGCGTGCAGAACCCGACTCTGAATACACACAACTTTCCACACACACACATTAAAGTGGTTTTGTGCTGTAAATCACGGATGTATATTATTGCTCTGATTCGTTCGTTTCTATAGCAACAGAGATGTGAGTGTATGTTCCACATTCTTTGAATTAAAATAAAGTGTGTTTAGCTTTTAGCCTGTTTAACTCCGAGTCAGAAGACAGTAGAGAATCCTGGTGGAAGCTCAGGGTGTATTTTCTACACAGGATTCAGGAATTGCAGTGTGAGTGTTTAAGACTATTTGATGACATGATCAATATTTTTTCTTCTCATTGCGCCGTTTTTAGCCCATCAACATATTTCTTGTCATTGCGTGTCTTTTTTAAATCTACCACTGGTGTATCATTTCCTGGCTCTCACGCATCTATCCATCTATCTGTTTTCCTCTGAACAACAAACAGAGAGAGAAAGAAAGAGTAAACACAACTGTGTTCATATCTCACAATGGTACACAACTAGCATTCAGTTTGTTTACTGCGGTATAATTCTCATGTACAATTATTATTCTATTTTATTTTCCTTATTTGTATTTCATTGTTTGGAACCCTTTTGTTTTACACTGACACCTAGTAATATTACAATGTTTTCATTTGTATTTTATTTTATTATCCATTCTTTCTGTTCATTCTTTAGCATGTAAATGTTTGAGACAAAGAGAGAGACACTCAACATATCAGTGGTGTGAACCTAAACTCTAATATTTGTTCCATGAAATTGTATTAATTTATTCCCAACAGTTTATTCTCTTCATGTCGTAGTGTTTCTCTCGGCTGCACTGCTTCAGTACGTGTATGTGGGTGCTGGATTTTTTGTCCAATCAGATTTCAGACTCTATGTGTTGCCATGTGAATCTAATCTGCTCAGAGCCTTCAGAATCAGTACTGCTGGACTTTTACCATGGTCTCCTTAACAAACAGCTCTGTGTCTTTAACCAATCAGATTTCAGATTCTCCTCACAGAGCAGATCGCTGGCCCAGAGTAGCGTCAGCAGTTCCGTCCTCTGATTGGTTGGTCAGAGGGAAACTGTTACAGCCGAGTTCGACTGGTAAAACACGTGTGAAGCTCTGCACACGGTCATACATTAGAGTTAGACTTTTTAACACCTACAGAGGAAGATCAATTTATTTGGTCTCAGACACACTTAAAAATAAATTGTGAAGAAAAGCTAGACATGGTGAGGAGGTCAGTAAACCCTGAAGCTAGCGAGCGTGTCTCAGCCCGGGAAAGGGTTTGTGTGCTCCAGACCAGTGAATACGAGCGGTACCACTGGATTACAGCCTCTGGGGGGCGCTGCACATTATGAGTCTGCATCTCTGGTGAGTAGGTTGTGTTTTATTTACATTTTTATGTTTTTGTCATGTTATTAGACAAATATTGATTCTGAACTGCTTCAGATGTTGTAGGTGCACAGTTGTGGTTGTAGTGTAGAGGTTTGGAGTCTTAACTGGGTTTCTCGCTTTGGTAAAATGGTTCCATATGTGAAATGCCTCTCTGTAATGCCACGTGTTGTTATATTGTGTTTTTGTACAGTATTGATGTACGAAGTGTGATGTGATGGTGGTGGTAGTAGGAGGTGGATTAAGTCGGGTACGTCCACACTGAAGGCCCAGGTACCAAATACACGGCCCACCACTGTTAAATACATATAGTTTATTATATTTCTCATTTAATCGACTGTATTTTTATTTATTATCATTATTATTATTGTTTATCTATTCATTTATTATATATAAATATATATATATATATATATATATAATATATATATATATATATATATACACACATACATACACTGTATATAGATAGATAGAGAGAGAGAGAGAGAGAGAGAGAGAGAGAGAGAGAGAGAGAGAGGGAGAAGAAAATAGATGCCTCCCTGGGAGAAACTGCGTCTTCTCTGTAAAGTAAAAAGCCTCTTGACATGGAAATCCACAGAGCTGAAGGCTAATTGGACAGCAGGCCCGCTTCCATGCTCTGTTTTCATTTCTTTCTTTCTTTTTTTTTTTTTCTCTCGCTAAAAGAAAAATCAGAGGCTGAGCGCCTGAGACGTGTCCACAAAGCTCCAACACACTCAGATCTAAAACGGGTTCAAGAGATGAAGCTCTTTAACGCTTTCACTTCAGAACCAAATTTACACAAGAGAAATCTTTTATTCTGTTTGATCTGCTCAGCGTTTTTAACAAAACACAAGACATCTCCATGACGAGCTCCATCTTTAATGAACAATCCAGAGGTGATGGTGGCGGAAAAAGAAATAATCATCCCTGACATAACAAAGAGGCGATGATGAAACCGTGTGAGGAAACAGAGCTGAAAGGAAATCTGGGTTTTTTTTTACTCTTATTGAACAGGTTTATCTAAAACATGAAGTTCTGCATGTGAAAGCCACATTCACGAGGTCACGATAGAGCAAAGGGTTTATGGCAGTTTAACACCTCGCATCTGTACCAAACTCTCCACCAAATAACGGAGGAGATCATGCTGCTTTCTTATGTCACCAAATATATACATGATAAGAATCCAAGGAATTGAATGTAGAGACAGAATCTTCCAGTTTCACATTTTTGTAAGAGAGAAAAAAATTTAAAAAGACGTTTTACAAAAAAGAGGTAAAAAAGCGGAATGGCACAAAATAAAAAAAAACTAAATATATATCTTTATACATTATATTATAATATTATATCTATATAATAAATATATATACACTATATTGCTAAAAGTATTGGGACACCTGCTCTTTCCTGCTCTATGTGGTTCTTTTCCAAACTGTTACCACAAAACTGGAGGCGCTCAATTGTACAGGACGTCTTTAGATGGCGCTATAATACATTTTGCATTTACTTAAACTTGGAAACTCAAACCTGTTCCAGCATGGTGATGCCCCTGTGCACAAAGTGAGCTCCTTGAAGATCTGGTTTACATGCTTTGGAGAGGAAGATCTCCTGCTATAGAGCTCTGATCTCATCCCTGCTGAACACCTTTGGGATGAATGTGAACGCTGACTGCACCCCAGGTCTCCTCACCTTCATCAGTACCTGACTTTCATAATACACTTGTGGCTGATGAACACAAATATCCATAAACACACTCCAAAATCTAGCAGAACATCTTCCCAGAAGAGTGGAGGGAATAGAAGAGAAAATTGGGACTAAATGTGGAATATGATGCTCAAAAATCACATACCGTACTTATGATTAGGTGTCCCAATACTTTTGGAAATATAGTGTATATTGGGGGTGTGGCTACAGATTTTGTTTTGCGCATGCGTTAAATTGTGCCACTTCCTACTATCGGTAACATTAGCGATGTGGATTCTTTAGTGTTTGCTGAAGAAACATACACACACACACACACACACACACACACACACACACACACACACACACACACACACACACACACACACACTTACATACACATCTGTGTCTGGGGTCTAACAAATGTAAACTATTTAATTACATTTTCTCATTTATTTAGTTTTATTTAATTTGTGCCAATTTAATTGATGACTCAATTTAATCAATATAAGAAAAAAAGTGTTTTGCATTAATTAGATTTATTCAATTTTTATCAAATATAATTTTGATATTATGTAACCAAGCAGAAATTTTTATTTATAATTGTTTTAAAATTGTAAACTGTTGATGTTCATAAATATTAATAATAAAAAAAAATTGTTTTGCCTTTTTTTCTCCTGAATTTTCTAAAACTGAGGTACATATCGACACATGAATTCAATATACTTATATATATATATATATACAGTACAGAGCAAAAGTTTGGACACACCTTCTCATTCAAAGAGTTTTCTTTATTTTCATGACTATGAAAATTGTAGATTCACACTGAAGGCATCAAAACTATGAATTAACACATGTGGAATTATATATGGAATTATATACATAACAAAAAAGTGTGAAACAACTGAAAAATCTCATATTCTAGGTTCTTCAAAGTAGCCACCTTTTGCTTTGATTACTGCTTTGCACACTCTTGGCATTCTCTTGATGAGCTTCAAGAGGTAGTCACCTGAAATGGTCTTCCAACAGTCTTGAAGGAGTTCCCCGAGAGATGCTTGGCACTTGTTGGCCCTTTTGCCTTCACTCTGCGGTCCAGCTCACCCCTAAACCATCTCGATTGGGTTCAGGTCCGGTGACTGTGGAGGCCAGGTCATCTGGCGCAGCACCCCATCACTCTCCTTCTTGGTCAAATAGCCCTTGATGCCTTCAGTGTGACTCTACAATTTTCATAGTCATGAAAATAAAGAAAACTCTTTGAATGAGAAGGTGTGTCCAAACTTTTGGTCTGTACTGTATATATACACACAGTATATGCACAAACATATACACTGTATTATAGGTAGAAATTGCCTGAATTCCATCAGAAGTTACTTGGAGGATCGTGCTGTGTGCAGTTCACCAATTATAGCAAAAATATTTGGCTGTTATTTTCATTGTTTTAAACAAAAATATTCTGTTATTTGAAAAGAAAAGTGGGAAAAGAAACGACATCATTATTCATGAGGGCCAGTTTTAGGCTTTTTTCCATTTCAGTGACCATCTGATAAAAAACCTTTTATTTCACCTTGGTGTCGATCTGCAGAGATCATGTTTACTAAAAGATTTACTCTGCATACAAACCAAATGTTCAAATTTTCTTGATCTGATGACACGATTAGAGAAACCAAAACCTGTTCTCCTGCTCCATTACGCCATCATCATCCAAATAAAGAAAAGCTCACACACACACTTCCTGTGCAGATGACAGTTTTAAAGTGTTTAATTAAGGAATATCTGAGGATATAAAAGTGAGTGAATGACGACTCTGTCTCATGGTGTGATGATGAAGATAATCAAAGCAGGAAAGTTTCTATTCCCAGGTTTTTTTTTACTTTTTACAACCTGCCCCTCGTGCTGTTTCCCACCACTAGATTAGAGATTATGAACGTAGACTGAGTTTCACAGATGTTCAGGAGTAGAGAAGGGAAGAGAGCGCTTCATCTTCCAGCATGCTTTTTTTTCTTTCTGCACCTGTGCTGTTTATTTCCATCTTCTACAGGAGGAACACATCGATTATTCACTCACACTGACCAAAACACGCCCTGAATAATCACTGATACACACACGAACATCAAGTTGAAACCTCCCGCAGAACATTCATTCACTCATTCACTCACTCACTCACTCACTCACTCACACACATACTCACTCACTCACTTACTCATTCACTTACTCACACACACACACTCACTCATTTACCCACTCACTCACTCACTCACTCACTCACTCAGTTATTCACTCACTCACTCACTCATTTACTTATTTACTCACTCTCTTACTCACTCACACACATACTCACTCATTCACTCACTCACACACACTCACTTACTCATTCACTTACTCACTCACTCACTTACTCATTCACTTACTCACACACACACACTCACTCATTTACCCACTCACTCACTCACTCACTCACTCACTCAATCACTCACTCAGTTATTCATTTACTCACTCACTCACTCACTCACACACACATTTACTTACTTACTCACTTACTCACTCCCTCACACACACACACTCACTCATTTACCCACTCACTCACTCACTCACTCACTCACTCAATCACTCACTCAGTTATTCATTTACTCACTCACTCACTCACTCACTCACTCAATCACTCACTCAGTTATTCATTTACTCACTCACTCACTCACTCACACACACATTTACTTACTTACTCACTTACTCACTCCCTCACTCACTCACTCACACACATACACTCACTCAGTTATTCACTCACTCACTCACTCACTCACTCACTCACTCAATCACTCACTCAGTTATTCACTCACTCACTCACTCACTCATTTACTTATTTACTCACTCACTTACTCACTCACACACATACTCACTCATTCACTCACTCACACACACTCACTCAGTTATTCACTCACTCACTCACTCACTCACTCACTCACTCAGTTATTCACTCACTCACTCACTCACTCATTTACTTACTCACTCACTCACTCGCTCACTCACTTACTCACTTACTCACTTACACACACACTCACTCATTCACTCACTCACTTACTCACACACACACACACTCACTCAGTGATTCACTCACTCACTTACTCAGTTTTTCACTCACTCACTCACTCATTTACTTACTCACTCACTCACTCACTCACTCACTCACACACATAATCACTCATTCACTCACTCACACACACACTCACTCAGTTATTCACTCACTCACTCACTCACTTATTCACTCACTCACTTACTTACTCACTCACACACACACTCGCTCATTCACTCACTCACTCACTCTCACACACACACTCACTCAGTTATTCACTCACTCACTCACTCAGTTATTCACTCACTCACTCACTCACTCATTTACTCACTCACTCACTCCCTCACTCCCTCACTCACTTACTCACACACACTCACTCATTCACTCACTCACACACACACTTACTCAGTTATTCACTCACTCACTCACTCACTCACTTATTTACTAACTCACTCACTCATTCACTTACTTACTCACTCACTTACTCACTCACACACACACTCACTCATTTACTCACTCACTCACTCTCAAACACACTCACTCAGTTATTCACTCACTCACTCACTCATTTACTTACTTACTCACTCACTCCCTCACTCACTTACTCACTCACACACACACTAACTCATTTACTCACTCACTCACTCACTCACATATTCACTCACTCACTCACTCACTCATTCACTTACTCACTCACTCACTCCCTCACTCACTTACTTACTCACTCACACACACACTTTCTTATTCACTCACTCACTCACTCACTCACACACACACACACACTCACTCACTTATTCACTCACTTACTCATTCCCTTACTCACTCATTCACTCACTCACTCACTCACTCATTCACTTACTCACTCACTTACTCAATCAATCACACACACTCACTCACTTATTCACTCACTTACTCACTCACTCACTCAATCACACACACTCACTTATTCACTCACTTACTCACTCACTCACTCACTCATTCACTTACTCACTCAATCACACACACACACTCACTCACTTATTCACTCATTTACTCACTCATTCATTTGCACACACACACTCACTTATTCACTCACTCACTCATTTACTCACTCATTCCCTCACTCACTCATTCACTCACTTACTTATTCACTCACTCATTCACTCACTTACTCACTCACTTATTTACTCACTCATTCACTCACTTACTCACTCATTCACTCACTTATTCTCTCACTCATTCACTTACTCCCTCACTCACACACACTCACTCACTTATTCACTTACTCACTCACTTATTCATTCCCTCACTCACTCATTCACACACTCATTCACTCACTCACTTACTCACTCATTCACTTACTCACTCATTCACACACATTCACTCACTCACTCACTCACTCACTCATTCGCTCACTTACTCATTCACTCACTCACTCATTCCCTCACTCACTCACTCACTCATTCCCTGCCTCACTCACTCACTCAATCACTCATTTCCATAATCATTTACTCGCTCACTCACTCACTCACTCATTCACTTACTAATTCACAAACTTACTCACTCACCCATTTTCTCACACATTCTCTTATTCTCTTACCCATTCACTCACTCATTCACTCACTCATTCACTTACTCAGCCATTTCCTAACTCATTCTCTCTTTCTCTCACTCATTCTCTCACTCAGTCACAAACTCACTTATTCACCTACACACACATTAACTCACTCACATTCTTTTATTCACTTACTCATTCACTCACACATCTTTCTACTAATTAATTTGCTCATTTATTTAATTACTCGTTCACTCATTCATTTACTTAATCACACTTTCACTTACTCATTCACTCACACACCTATTCACCCTATCACACATTTAATACACATTCATTTACTCACTCATTCACTTGTTCATTTACTCAGTCAAACTAATGTTCACTCACTCATTTACTCGCTCTGGATTGGTTGAACAGCATATAGTTATAAGCTTCTCTAGTGGGTGGCAAGATCTTCACAAACCATTGCTGGAACAGGTTTCCCAGTGCTAGAGAGCCTCAACCATCAGGAGAGAAATGAACATCATCAAAGCTCTCAGCCACCACTCCAGCACTGCTCTTTCACACCCCCATACCATCAGCCAGACGCTACAGGAGTGTTAACACCAGAACCTCAAGGCTGAAAAACCTGCCTCTGCACGACTTTGCACATTGTTAAATTGCACTTTTTACACACACACACACACACACACACGCACACACACACACACACACACACTTCTGTTTCTTGCATTTGCACTATTATAACTTTGTACATTTGTAATTTATGTCTTGTGTCTTATTTGTTGTTAATTGCTGTCAGAGGCTGCAGAAAGATTCGAGAGTCAGAAATGTATAGTGGAGTATAACAGACCTGTACATAACACAATACACACGGATAAATCACACACACAATCACACACTTTATAACATACATTCACTCACACACACTCTCAATCACACACAATCACTCAGTCATACATTCTCAATCACACACATTCACTCATTCATACACTCTCAATCACACACACATTCACTCATTCATACACTCTCAATCACACACACATTCACTCATTCATACACTCTCAATCACACACATTCACTCATTCATACACTCAATCACACATATTCACTCATTCATACACTCTCAATCACATACACATTCACTCATTCATACACTCTCAATCACACACATTCACTCATTCATACACTCTCAATCACATACACATTCACTCATTCATACACTCTCAATCACACACATTCACTCATTCATACACTCTCAATCACACACATTCACTCATTCATACACTCTCAATCACACATATTCACTCATTCACACACGTTCAATTACACACAAATTCACTCATTCATACACTCTCAATCACACATTCACTCATTCATACACTCTCATTCACACACATTCACTCATTCATACACTCTCAATCACACACACATTCACTCATTCACACACGTTCAATTACACACTCATTCACTCATTCATACACTCTCAATCACACACACATTCACTCATTCATACACTCTCATTCACACACATTCACTCATTCATACACTCTCAATCACACACACATTCACTCATTCATACACTCTCAATCACACACACATTCACTCATTCACACACGTTCAATTACACACACATTCACTCATTCACACACGTTCAATTACACACAAATTCACTCATTCATACACTCTCAATCACACACATTCACTCATTCATACACTCTCAATCACACACATTCACTCATTCATACACTCTCAATCACACACATTCACTCATTCATACACTCTCAAACACACATATTCACTCATTCACACACGTTCAATTACACACAAATTCACTCATTCATACACTCTCAATCACACACATTCACTCATTCATACACTCATTCACACACATTCACTTATTCACACACTCTCAATCACACACACATTCACTCATTCACACACGTTCAATCACACATTCATTCACTCATTCATACACTCTCAATCACACTCATTCACTCATTCATACACTCTCAACCACACACATTCACTCATTCACACACTCTCAACCACACACACATTCACTCATTCATACACTCGCAATCACACACACATTCACTCATTCATACACTCTCAATCACACACATTCACTCATTCACACACTCTCAATCACACACACATTCACTCATTCACACACGTTCAATTACACACACATTCACTCATACACTCTCAATCACACCCATTCACTCATTTACACTCAGTCACACACACATTCACTCATTCACACACGTTCAATTACACACACATTCTCTTATTCACACACTCTCAATCACACACACATTCACTCATTCAAACACTCTCAATCACACACACACACACACATTTATTCATTCATGCACTGTCAATCACACACACACACACACACACACACACACACACACACACACACATTCACTCATTCACACACTCTCGATTACACACATTCACTCATTCATACACTCTCAATCACACACACACACACACACACACTCACTCATTCATACACTCTCAATCACACACACACAATGACATTCACACACTCTTAATCACACACATTCACTCATTCACACACTTTCAATTACACACATTCTCTTATTCACACACTTTCAATCACACACAGATTCACTCATTCACACATTCTCAATCACACACATTTACTCATTCATACACTCAATTACACACACACGTTCTCTTATTCACACACTCTCAATCACACACACATTCACTCATTCACACACTTTCAATCACACACACATTCACTCATTCACACACACTTTCACTCATTTATACACTCTCAATCACACACACATTCACTCATTCACACTCTTAATCACACACATTCACACACATTCAGTCATTCATACACTCATTCACACACACATTTACTCATTCATACACTCTCAATCACACACACATTCACACACACATTCACTTATTCATACACTTTCAGTCACACACACATTCACTCATTCACACACACATTCACTCATTCATACACTTTCAGTCACACACACACATTCACTCATTCATACACTTTTAATTACACACATTTACACATTCACTTATTCACACACTCAACCTCACACACACACATTCTCTCAATCACACACACACTCACTCATTCATACATTTTCAATCCCACACATTCACTCATTCACACACATTCACTTATTTACACACTCAATCTCACACACAAATTTACTTATTCACACACTCAATCTCACAAACACACATTCACTTATTCACACACTCAATCTCACACACACATTCACTAATTGACACACATTCACTCATTCACACACATATTCACTCAATCACACACACATTTACTCATTCACACATTTAATCTCACACACGTTCTCTCAATCTCACACACACATTTACTCATTCACACACTCTTACCCACACATTCACTAATTCACACTCTCGATCACACACACATTCTCTCCTTTACACACTCATTCACACACATTAACTCATCCACACACTCCTCACTGCTTCTCACCTCCTCCTCACTGTTCCTCACCTCTCTTCACTGTTCCCCACCTCCTCCTCACTGTTACCTCACCTCCTCCTCACTGTTCCTCACCTCCTTCTCACTCTTCGCCACCTCTCCTCACAGTCCCTCACCTCCTTCTCACTGTTACCTCACCTCCTCACTGTTCCTCATCTCTCCACACGGTTCTTCACCTCTCCACACAGTTCTTCACCTCTCCACACTGTTAGTCTCCTCCTCACTGTTTCTCTCCTTCTCACTGTTCCTCCCTGTTACCTCACCATCTCCTCACTGTAACTCCTCCTCACCGTTCTTCACCTCTCCACACGGTTCTTCACCTCTCCACACTGTTAGTCTCCTCCTCACTGTTTCTCTCCTTCTCACTGTTCCTCCCTGTTACCTCACCATCTCCTCACTGTAACTCCTCCTCACCGTTCTTCACCTCTCCTCACTGTTCCTCATAATTGCAATGTCTGGGATCATAATAGCTCCAGCACCAGCTTCTCCATGCCAGAGCTTTTAAACATTCAAAGAGTGTGTTCCTGATCCTTCACATCTCCTCCATGAGTTATTCCGTGGCAGTGTAGTGTGAGTTTCAGTGTTTAGGTTTAGATTGGAGCTCTTCACCTCATGGCCCCTGTTAGAGCAGCAGCAGTAAAGACCTGGTCCTTACTGCACACTTTTATAGCATGGGGCTTCCACACACACACACACACACACACACACACACACACAGAGCGCGCGCGCGAGAGAGAGAGAGAGAGAGAGAGAGAGAGAGAGAGAGAGAGAGAGAGAGAGAGAATAAAGTGGCAGATAAAAGCCCTGTCTTCACTCTGAGCTCATAAAGAGTGTTTACTCAGCGTTTAGAGAGCAGGCTGAAGCCAAAGCTGAGGAACTAAAAACTCTGAGAACTCGTGGTTTGGAACTCATGATCAGTGCATGACTCAACATTAATGCTGATGTTCAGGGAGACAATACAATGTAGCACAACATAATGTAACATCAAAAATACGACACAATGTAACACATTAAAGCAGAACACAATGTAACATCAGAACAGAGCACAATGTAACACATGGAAAAATGACCCAATGTAACACATCAGGGTACAACACAATGTTACACATAAAATAAGAACAGAATGTAACACAACAAAACATACCACAAGTAAACAAATCTCAACAGTGTAACATCAAAACATAATGCAATGTCACACAGCACATTTATATATAAATGTAAAAAAAAAAAAAAAAATCTAAATAAAATAAATATATAAATAAAAAGTATTAAAAATTTATTAAATAATGAAATATACACATTTATAAAAAAAAGCTATGTTTTCGGGTTGTTCTCATCTATTCTCATCTCGTCTCATCTCATTCCACCTCATCTGTCTCTTGTTGTGAATTACATCATGTTTAAACTCTTTTATCAGCTTTTGTTCCTGGTTTGAGTTTGTGGTCTTTACATTTGATGTGTTTTCACATCTCTACACTGTTCCTCTACAGTTCCACAACAACATGAAACACTATCCATCTGTCTCTCAGTCTCTCAATCTCTATTTCTGTCTATCTATCTGCCTCTCAGTCTGTCTATCTGTCTCTCAGTCTATTTATCTGTCTCTCAGTCTGTCTATCTGTCTCTGTCTATTTATCTGTCTCTCAGACTGTCTATCTGTCTTTCAGTCTGTCTATCTGCCTCTCAGTCTGTCTATCTGTCTCTGTCTATTTATCTGTCTCTCAGACTGTCTATCTGTCTCTCAGTCTGTCTATCTGCCTCTCAGTCTGTCTATCTGTCTCTCAGTCTATTTATCTGTCTCTCAGACTGCCTATCTGTCTCTCAGTCTGTCTATGTGCATCTCAGCCTGTCTATCTGTCTCTCAGTCTGTCTATCTGCCTCTCAGTCTGTCTATCTGTCTCTCAGTCTATTTATTTGTCTCTCAGACTGCCTATCTGTCTCTCAGTCTGTCTATGTGCATCTCAGCCTGTCTATCTGTCTCTCAGTCTGTGTATCTGTCTCAGACTGTCTCTGTCTTTCAGTCTGTCTATGTGCCTCTTAGTCTGTATAGCTGTATCTCAGTCTGTCTATCTGTCTTTGTCTGTCTATCTGTCTCGCAGTCTGTCTATGTGCCTCTCAGTCTGTCTATGTGTATCACAGTCTGTCTATCTGTCCCTCAGACTGTCTATCTGTCTCTCAGTCTGTCTATCTGTCTTTGTCTATTTATCTGTCTCTCAGACTGTCTATCTGTCTCTCAGTCTGTCTATCTGCCTCTCAGTCTGTCTATCTGTCTCTCAGTCTATTTATCTGTCTCTCAGACTGCCTATCTGTCTCTCAGTCTGTCTATGTGCATCTCAGCCTGTCTATCTGTCTCTCAGTCTGTGTATCTGTCTCAGACTGTCTCTGTCTTTCAGTCTGTCTATGTGCCTCTTAGTCTGTATAGCTGTATCTCAGTCTGTCTATCTGTCTTTGTCTGTCTATCTGTCTCGCAGTCTGTCTATGTGCCTCTCAGTCTGTCTATGTGTATCACAGTCTGTCTATCTGTCCCTCAGACTGTCTATCTGTCTCTCAGTCTGTCTATCTGTCTCTCAGTCTGTGTAGCTGTCTCAGACTATATATCTGTCTCAGACTGTCTATCTGTATCTCAGTCTGTCTATGTGCCTCTCAGTCTGTCTTTCTGTCCCTCAGACTGTCTATCTGTCTCCTAGTCTGTGTATCTGTCTCAGACTGTCTATGTGCCTCTTAGTCTGTCTATCT
>JBCEWE010000288.1:52500-80000 GCA_039877035.1 Silurus lanzhouensis
ATACACAAACACACACCTTTACACACAATCACACATCTTTATACACAATCACACAGTTTTATACACAATCACACACCTTTATACACAAACGCACACCTTTATACACAATCACACAGTTTTATACACAATCACACAGTTTTATACACAATCACACACCTTTATACACAATCACACAGTTTTATACACAATCACACAATTTTATACACAATCACACAGTTTTACACACAATCACACACCTTTATACACAATCACACAGTTTTTACACAAACACACACCTTTACCACAACCACACACCTTTATACACAATCACACATTTTATAAACAATCACACACCTTTATACACAATCACACAGTTTATAACAAACACAACCTTTATACACAAACACACACCTTTACACACAACAACACCTTTATACACAACACACACCTTTACACACAACCACACACCTTTATACAAAATCACACATTTATACACAATCACACACCTTTATACACAAAACACACTTTACACACAACACACACCTTTATACAAAATCACACCCTTATACACAATCACAACCTTTATACACAATCACACACCTTTATACCAATCACAACCTTTATACACAATCACACACCTTTACACACAATCACACACCTTTATACACCAAACACACACCTTTACACACAACCACACACCTTTATACACAATCACACAGTTTTATACACAATCACACACCTTTATACACAAACACACACCTTTACACACAACCACACACCTTTATACACAATCACACAGTTTTATACACAATCACACACCTTTATACACATCACACAGTTTAACACAATCACAACCTTTATACCAATCACACATTTTATAGACAAACACACACCTTTACACAAACACACACCTTTATACACAATCACACAGTTTTATACACATCACACTTTTATACACACACACTTTTATACACAAACACACACTTTATACACAATCACACCAGTTTATACACAAAACACAGTTTTATACACAAACACACACCTTTATACACAATCACACATTATACAAATCACACACTTTATACACAATCACACAAACACAATAATTATACACAATCAACACCTTTATACACAATCACACACTATACACAACACACACCTTTAACACAATCACACAAATTTTAATACACAAAACACCACCTTTATACACAATCCACCACACTTTTATACACAATCACACACCTTTATACACAATCACACACCTTTATACACAATCACACAACCTTTATACACAAATCACACACCTTTATACACAAAAACCAACAAACACTTTATACACAAACACACACCTTTATACACAATCACACAGTTTATACACAAACACACACCTTTATACACACAACACCTTAAACACACAGTTTTATACCACAAACACACACCTTTATACACAATCACACAGTTTTATACACAAACACACACCTTTATACACAACACACACTTTATACACAATCACACACCTTTATACACAATCACAACCAGTTTATACACAAAACACACACCTTATACACAATCACACAGTTTTATACACAAACACACACCTTTATACACAATCACACAGTTTTATACACAATCACACACCTTTATACACAATCACAAACACCCTTTATACACAATCACACACCTTTATACACAATCACACATATAAAAATCACACACCAAACACACACATTTATACACAATCACACCCTTTACACAATCACACAGTTTTATACAACACACAGTTTATACACACACACCTTTATACACAATCACACAGTTTTATACACAAACACACACTTTATACACAATCACACAGTTTTATACACAAACACACACCTTAACACAACATATACACAATTTTATACCAATCACACACCTTTATACACAATCACACAGTTTATACACAAAACACACACTTATACAATCACAGTTTTATACACAATCACACACCTTTATACACAATCACACAGTTTTATACACAATCACACACCTTTATACACAATCACACAGTTTTATACACAATCACACACCTTTATACACAATCACATTATACACAACACCTTTTTACACAAACACACACCTTTATACACAATCAACTTTATACAATCAAATCAATCACACACCTTTATACACAATCACAGTTTTATACACAAACACACACCTTTATACACAATCACACAGTTTTATACACAAACACACACCTTTTACACAATCACACAGTTATACACAATCACACACTTTATACACAAACACAATACAAACAACACCTTTATACCAAACACACACCTTTATACACAATCACACAGTTTTTATACACAAACACACACCTTTTACACAATCACACAGTTTTATACAAATCACACACTTTATACACAATCACACACCTTATACACAATCACACAGTTTATACACAATCACACATTTATACACAATCACACAGTTTATAACAAAAACACACACACTTTATACACAATCACACACCTTTATACACAATCACACAGTTTTTATACAAAACACACACCTTTATAACACAATCACACACCTTTATACACAATCACACGTTTTATACACAATCACACACTTTATACACAATACACAGTTTTATACACAAAAACACCACTTTAACACAAATCACAATACACAATCACACACCTTTATACACAATCACACACCTTTATACACAATCACACACCTTTAACACAATCACACATTTTATACACAATCACACATTTATACCAACACACCTTTATACACAATCACACACTTTAACACAATCACACATTTATACACAATCACACAGTTTTATACACAATCACACCACCTTATACACAATCACACACTTTATACACAATCACACACCTTTATACACAATCACACATTTATACACAATCACACATATACACAATCACACACTTTATACACAATCACACACCTTTATACACAATCACACATCTTTATACACAATCACACAGTTTTATACACAATCACACACCTTTATACACAATCACACAGTTTTATACACAATCACACACCTTATACACAATCACACTTTTATACACAATCACACACTTTAACACAATCAACATCTTTATACACAATCACACAGTTTTATACACAATCACACACCTTTATACACAATCACACAGTTTTATACACAATCACACACCTTTATACACAATCACACACTTTTATACACAATCACACACCTTTATACACAATCACACAGTTTTATACACAATCACACACCTTTATACACAATCACACAGTTTTATACACAATCACACACCTTTATACACAATCACACATCTTTATACACAATCACACACCTTTATACACAATCACACAGTTTTATACACAATCACACACCTTTAACACAACACACATCTTTATACACAATCACATTTATACACAATCACACACCTTTATACACAATCACACACTTTAACCAATCACCCTTATACACAATCACACAGTTTTATACACAATCACACACCTTTATACACAATCACACATCTTTATACACAATCACACACCTTTATACACAATCACACACCTTTATACACAATCACACACCTTTATACACAATCACACACCTTTATACACAATCACACACCTTTATACACAATCACACACCTTTATACACAATCACACACCTTTATACACAATCGCACAGTTTTATACACAATCACACACCTTTATACACAATCACACATCTTTATACACAATCACACACCTTTATACACAATCACACAGTTTTATACACAATCACACACCTTTATACACAATCACACAGTTTTATACACAATCACACACCTTTATACACAATCACACACCTTTATACACAATCACACACCTTTATACACAATCACATCTTTATACACAATCACACACCTTTATACACAATCACATCTTTATACACAAACACACACCTTTATCCACAATCACACAACTTTATACACAATCACACACCTTTATCCACAATCACACAACTTTATACACAATCACACACCTTTATCCACAATCACACAACTTTATACACAATCACACACCTTTATACACA
The DNA here is from genome assembly GCA_039877035.1 of Silurus lanzhouensis. Classification (NCBI taxonomy): domain Eukaryota; kingdom Metazoa; phylum Chordata; class Actinopteri; order Siluriformes; family Siluridae; genus Silurus; species Silurus lanzhouensis. The sequence goes on from JBCEWE010000288.1 coordinate 56,579, forward strand.
ATCACACAACTTTATACACAATCATACACCTTTATACACAATCACACACCTTTATACACAATCACACACACCTTTATACACAATTACACAACTTTACACACAATCACACACCTTTACACACAATCACACACCTTTATACACAATCACACAGTTTTATACACAATCACACACCTTTATACACAAACACACACCTTTACACACAATCACACATCTTTATACACAATCACACAGTTTTATACACAATCACACACCTTTATACACAAACGCACACCTTTATACACAATCACACAGTTTTATACACAATCACACAGTTTTATACACAATCACACACCTTTATACACAATCACACAGTTTTATACACAATCACACAATTTTATACACAATCACACAGTTTTACACACAATCACACACCTTTATACACAATCACACAGTTTTTTACACAAACACACACCTTTACACACAACCACACACCTTTATACACAATCACACAGTTTTATAAACAATCACACACCTTTATACACAATCACACAGTTTTATACACAAACACACACCTTTATACACAAACACACACCTTTACACACAACCACACACCTTTATACACAAACACACACCTTTACACACAACCACACACCTTTATACAAAATCACACACCTTTATACACAATCACACACCTTTATACACAAACACACACCTTTACACACAACCACACACCTTTATACAAAATCACACACCTTTATACACAATCACACACCTTTATACACAATCACACACCTTTATACACAATCACACACCTTTATACACAATCACACACCTTTACACACAATCACACACCTTTATACACAAACACACACCTTTACACACAACCACACACCTTTATACACAATCACACAGTTTTATACACAATCACACACCTTTATACACAAACACACACCTTTACACACAACCACACACCTTTATACACAATCACACAGTTTTATACACAATCACACACCTTTATACACAATCACACAGTTTTATACACAATCACACACCTTTATACACAATCACACAGTTTTATAGACAAACACACACCTTTATACACAAACACACACCTTTATACACAATCACACAGTTTTATACACAATCACACAGTTTTATACACAAACACACAGTTTTATACACAAACACACACCTTTATACACAATCACACAGTTTTATACACAAACACACAGTTTTATACACAAACACACACCTTTATACACAATCACACACCTTTATACACAATCACACACCTTTATACACAATCACACAGTTTTATACACAATCACACAGTTTTATACACAATCACACACCTTTATACACAATCACACACCTTTATACACAATCACACACCTTTATACACAATCACACAGTTTTATACACAAACACACACCTTTATACACAATCACACAGTTTTATACACAAACACACACCTTTAAACACAATCACACACCTTTATACACAATCACACACCTTTATACACAATCACACACCTTTATACACAATCACACACCTTTATACACAATCACACAGTTTTATACACAAACACACACCTTTATACACAATCACACAGTTTTATACACAAACACACACCTTTATACACAATCACACACCTTTATACACAATCACACAGTTTTATACACAAACACACACCTTTATACACAATCACACAGTTTTATACACAAACACACACCTTTATACACAAACACACACCTTTATACACAATCACACACCTTTATACACAATCACACAGTTTTATACACAAACACACACCTTTATACACAATCACACAGTTTTATACACAAACACACACCTTTATACACAATCACACAGTTTTATACACAATCACACACCTTTATACACAATCACACACCTTTATACACAATCACACACCTTTATACACAATCACACAGTTTTATACAAAAACACACACCTTTATACACAATCACACAGTTTTATACACAATCACACACCTTTATACACAATCACACAGTTTTATACACAAACACACACCTTTATACACAATCACACACCTTTATACACAATCACACAGTTTTATACACAAACACACACCTTTATACACAATCACACAGTTTTATACACAAACACACCTTTATACACAATCACACAGTTTTATACACAATCACACACCTTTATACACAATCACACACCTTTATACACAATCACACAGTTTTATACACAAACACACACCTTTATACACAATCACACAGTTTTATACACAATCACACACCTTTATACACAATCACACAGTTTTATACACAAACACACACCTTTATACACAATCACACAGTTTTATACACAAACACACACCTTTATACACAAACACACACCTTTATACACAATCACACAGTTTTATACACAAACACACACCTTTATACACAATCACACAGTTTTATACACAATCACACACCTTTATACACAATCACACACCTTTATACACAATCACACAGTTTTATACACAAACACACACCTTTATACACAATCACACAGTTTTATACACAAACACACACCTTTATACACAATCACACAGTTTTATACACAATCACACACCTTTATACACAATCACACAGTTTTATACACAATCACACACCTTTATACACAATCACACAGTTTTATACACAAACACACACCTTTATACACAATCACACAGTTTTATACACAAACACACACCTTTATACACAATCACACAGTTTTATACACAATCACACACCTTTATACACAATCACACACCTTTATACACAATCACACAGTTTTATACACAATCACACACCTTTATACACAATCACACAGTTTTATACACAAACACACACCTTTATACACAATCACACAGTTTTATACACAAACACACACCTTTATACACAATCACACAGTTTTATACACAATCACACACCTTTATACACAATCACACACCTTTATACACAATCACACAGTTTTATACACAATCACACACCTTTATACACAATCACACAGTTTTATACAAAAACACACACCTTTATACACAATCACACACCTTTATACACAATCACACAGTTTTATACACAATCACACACCTTTATACACAATCACACAGTTTTATACACAATCACACACCTTTATACACAATCACACAGTTTTATACACAATCACACACCTTTATACACAATCACACACCTTTATACACAATCACACAGTTTTATAAAAAAACACACACCTTTATACACAATCACACAGTTTTATACACAATCACACACCTTTATACACAATCACACAGTTTTATACACAATCACACACCTTTATACACAATCACACAGTTTTATACAAAAACACACACCTTTATACACAATCACACAGTTTTATACACAATCACACACCTTTATACACAATCACACAGTTTTCTACAAAAACACACACCTTTATACACAATCACACAGTTTTATACACAATCACACACCTTTATACACAATCACACAGTTTTCTACAAAAACACACACCTTTATACACAATCACATTGTGTACACCCCACCCCCACCCCATTTCCCATCCCACCCTTCATCATTATATTCAATTGTTCCTACTGCCTCAGACGTTTATCATCGATTCTCTCATTCTGCCCTCATTCTTCACTTTTACTGTCATTTACTTCACATGATGAAAGGCGGTGGATTTGGAGGGGGCTAATCGAGACGAGCTCATCCTGACCCCTTCCACACTCAGATGAAAGACAGATGTTTGTCTTTAGCAGTACATTAGTTCTCCAGAAATAACATTTAAAGGCGGCGTCTCGATCTCGGCCTGTTGCAGAACGTCTGTGTTGTGTGGTAATTAGCAGGAGCTGCTGAAAGCCCTGTTCAGAGACGATCACAGCTGATCTTTAACGAGGAGGAGACTGACAGGCTCTTTGGTGCTCGCCAGACACTAATGGAACCAATTATGATTTCGACGTTCAGGTCATCAGGACGGTAGGAAGAAAGAAAATGATGTGTGTCTCATCACTGCAGAACATCTGAAAGTCAGAGACGACTGTTCACAGATACACATTTCAGTGGGAGGAGTTACAGGTCTTATCTCACACCCCGTTTCTGAAGAAAGAACATGAGCAGTGTGTGAGAGGAAACATCAAGGATTCACAGGCCTCACCATACCTTCAGGTGATGAAGGGTTCAGCATCATCCTGCACCTGCACAACTAAACATCAGCACCACTGAACATCTGCACAGGTAACACCGCAGGAAGTAACACCTGCACAAATAAGACCTACAGAAGTTACATCTGCACCTGTAACACCAGCACCACTAAACATCTGCAAAGCTAACTTCTGCACCACTAAACACCGGCACATGTGACAATTGCACCACTAAACATCTTCCCAGGGAAACAGCAGTACAGGAAAACCTGTCCGACTAAACATCTGCACAAGTAACCCCAGCACAACTAAACCTCTGCACAAGCAAAACCTGCATGACTAAACATCTGCACAAGGTAACAGTGCCACTGATAGGATAACAGGTGGGTGAGGCTTATGAGTCATGAGATCAGGATCCATTAGACAACAGAGCCACCTGAGAGCAGGAACATCATTGTTCTGTAGGTGTGTTCAGATCCAGAGCTTCCCAGCAAAAGCTCCTCATTAACGGCGTCATTACAGAGTTGTTTGTTCACCCGAGGGCTTGTGGGAATCTGGTGGTCACTTCACTCAGAAATGCTCATTTGTATTCGGACAGAGAAGAGACTGAAGGTCCTTCTGTTCCTGTGGGAGTTTCAGACCTCCACCAGCATGAAAAGGTGACTCAGCTGCCTCTCACTCGACACACTCGGAATATTTATCAGCATTTTACACTTTCTCCTCAAACCAGCAAAATCTCCCTGCCGTGGTAGGACTCATCAGCACCTGAAGCTCCCTATTCCTTCTGCTTGAGTTTAGACCACCAGTCTCTTACTTTATTATTATTATTATTATTATTATTATTGTTATTATTGTTATTGTTGTTGTTGTTGTTGTTGTTGTTGTGATGATGATGAATTGTATTATGATTATTATTATTATTATTGTTATAATGATTATTATTATTATGATTATGATTATTATAGTAAATGAGCGCTTGGTCTCGATGTGAAGATAGGTGCAGAGCAGCCCATATAGAGGATGATTTGTGGCAGATAAGGTGGTTCGATCTCCTCGACATGCCGAAAGTGTGATAGCACTCAGTCAGACGCTGTGCACCTGCTGGCTGTTCACATCTCAGCAAGGATTCAAATGAAACCATGGCAATGCTGCAGAGAAGAACATGGAGAGGAACGTTCACACACACTGCTGAAGCGAATGATGATAATAATATTACCTCAGGAAATGTGTGAAGAGGAAGAAGAAGGAAATGATGAGAGGAAGTCATTACAAACAAGTGCTTATACGAGTTACCATGAGTAATAAACACAATCAACACTTACACAACTAACCAGTTCTACACTAAACACTAACACAACTAACTACCTGCACAATAAACACACACTTACACATCTAACCAGTTCTACACTAAACACTAACACAACTAACTACCTGCACAATAAACACACACTTACACAACTAACCAGTTCTACACTAAACACTAACACAACTAACTACCTGCACAATAAACACTTACACAACTAACCAGTTCTACACTAAACACTAACACAACTAACTACCTGCACAATAAACACTTACACAACTAAACACTTCTACAATAAACACTAACCAACAGTAATGCAGGTAAACAGTAGTGAAAATAAACAGTGATGCAGGTGAACAGTGACGCAGGTGAACAGTGACACAGGTGAACAGTGACGCAGGTGAACAGTAGCGCAGGTGAACAGTGACACAGGTGAACAGTGACGCAGGTGAACAGTAGCGCAGGTGAACAGTGACACAGGTGAACAGTGACGCAGGTGAACAGTAGCGCAGGTGAACAGTGACACAGGTGAACAGTGACGCAGGTGAACAGTGACGCAGGTGAACAGTGACGCAGGTGAACAGTAGCGCAGGTGAACAGTGACACAGGTGAACAGTGACGCAGGTGAACAGTGACGCAGGTGAACAGTAGCGCAGGTGAACAGTGACGCAGGTGAACAGTAGCGCAGGTGAACAGTAGAGCAGGTGAACAGTGACGCAGGTGAACAGTAGAGCAGGTGAACAGTGACACAGGTGAACAGTGACGCAGGTGAACAGTGACGCAGGTGAACAGTGACGCAGGTGAACAGTAGCGCAGGTGAACAGTGACACAGGTGAACAGTGACGCAGGTGAACAGTAGCGCAGGTGAACAGTGACACAGGTGAACAGTGACGCAGGTGAACAGTAGCGCAGGTGAACAGTGACGCAGGTGAACAGTGACGCAGGTGAACAGTGACGCAGGTGAACAGTGACGCAGGTGAACAGTAGCGCAGGTGAACAGTGACACAGGTGAACAGTGACGCAGGTGAACAGTAGCGCAGGTGAACAGTAGAGCAGGTGAACAGTGACGCAGGTGAACAGTAGAGCAGGTGAACAGTGACGCAGGTGAACAGTAGCGCAGGTGAACAGTAGAGCAGGTGAACAGTGACGCAGGTGAACAGTGACGCAGGTGAACAGTAGCGCGGGTGAACAGTGACGCAGGTGAACAGTAGAGCAGGTGAACAGTGACGCAGGTGAACAGTGACGCAGTGGAACAGTAGCGCAGGTGAACAGTAGAGCAGGTGAACAGTGACGCAGGTGAACAGTAGCGCAGGTGAACAGTGACACAGGTGAACAGTGACGCCGGTGAACAGTAGCGCAGGTGAACAGTGACACAGGTGAACAGTGACGCCGGTGAACAGTGACGCAGGTGTACAGTGACGCAGGTGTACAGTGACGCAGGTGAACAGTTGCGCAGGTGAACAGTTGCGCAGGTGAACAGTGACGCAGGGGAACAGTGACGCAGGGGAACAGTGACGCAGGGGAACAGTTGCGCAGGTGAACAGTGATGCAGGTGAACAGTTGCGCAGGTGAACAGTTGCGCAGGTGAACAGTGACGCAGGGGAACAGTGATGCAGGGGAACAGTGACGCAGGGGAACAGTGAAGCAGGTGAACAGTAGCGCAGGGGAACAGTGACGCAGGGGAACAGTGACGCAGGGGAACAGTGACGCAGGTAAACAGTAGCGCAGGTGAACAGTAGCGCAGTGTTGGTTCTTCACTCGTGTCTCTCCTGGTCTCAGGTCGCAGCCTGGCCTGTGTTAATCTTCATCATCTCTGAAGTCATTATTGACATTTCAGACACAATGCTAATGATGTCCAAATTCAGAGCAGCAAATCGATGAGTTCTGATGAGGAACAGGCTTGAATTCACCTCCACACACACACACACACACACACACACACACACACACACACACACACACCCACACACATCACTGTGAGAGATTAGATCTGCTTAGCATAACACTGATCGCTTAATTTATCTGATTCAGTCTCTCTTTTATCTCTCACACTTCCATTTTTTCTCTCTATATGTTTTCTGACATCTTGAAAAAAAATATTGTAATTTTTCATGACAAGTTCTCTCCTCTCTCTTATCTCCCTATGACTCATCTCTCTATCTCTATCTCATCTCTCTCTGTCTCGTCTTTCTTTGTCTTATCTCTCCTTTCTATTTATCTTATTTCTCTATCTAGTCTCCCTCTGTCTCATCTCTCTCCTGGTCTCATCTCTCTTTGTATCATCTCTCCTTTCTATTTTTGTTTGTCTCAGTATCATCTCTTTCCATCTAGTCTTTCTTTGTCTCCTCTCTCCTCTCTCTGCCTCATTTCTCATCCAGTATCATCTCGTTCCATCTAGTCTCCTCCGTCTCCTCTCTCTGTCTCATTTCTCATCCAGTCTCATCTCTCTCTGTCTTGTCTCTCTTTGTTGCATCTCTCCTCTCTGTCTCATCTCTCACTCGATCTCAGTCTCATCTTCCTCCATCTAATCTCTCCTCTCTCGGTGTCCTCGCTCTGTCGTGTCTCTATTGGTCTTATCTTTGTTCTCTCTGTCTCATCTCTCCCTGTCTCTACCATCTTTGTCTCTTTTATACTCTCTCTCTCTCTTTCTCTCTCTCTCTCTCTCTGTCTTATCTTCCTACATCTAATCTCTCCTCTATTTCTGTTTTATCTCTTTCTCTGCCTTATCTTTCTCTGCCTCATTTCTCTCTCAGTCTCATCTCTTTTTCTCTCATCTTTCTTTGTCTTATCTTTTCTTTTTCTCTATCATGTCTCTCTGTCTTCCTCTTCCTATCTCTCTCCCAGCTTTATCCTTCTCTGTCTCTTCTGTCTTCCTCAAATCTCTCCTCTCTCTCAGACTTATCTTTCCTTTCTCTCCATCTTGTCTCTCTCTTAGTCTCATCTGTCTGTCCTGTCCATTTTTATCTTATCTCTCCTTTATCACTGTCTCATTTTTCCTCTTTCTCAGTCTTGTCTCTCGCTCTAGGACTGTTCTCTCTCTCCCCCTTGTCTCTATCTCAATCTCGTCTCCCTCAGTCTCATCTCTTTTTGTCTCATCTCTTATCCTTCTCTCTCTTTCTCTCCTTTTCTCTCACACACTCTCTCACTTTCTTTCTCTATCAGCTTGTTAAGACGAAGTCTCTGAAGTCTCTTGTTTAGTTTGTCTGTATTTTTTCTGTTCTGAAACAGCAGAGCTTTTTCTTTTCTTTCAACAGAGGAACATTTTACTTTAATCAACACAGAGACACTCATTTCTTTCTCTCTCTCTCACTCTCTCTCTCTCTCTCTCTCTCTCTCTCTCTCTCTCTCTCTCTCTTTCTTGATCTCTCTATTCCGCATTGCAGGCCGATGTGAGTTCAATTAGATCGTTTCCAAAATCATTGCAGACATTTCTAGCATGCATCGTTAATGACCTCCAAACGGAGAGCAGCAAATCAATGGGCTCTGATGGGGAACAGATCTGCGCCGAGGATTCATCTGTCTATCATCCTTCTCTCTCTCTGTCTCTGTCTCTCTCTCTCTCTCCTTCTTTTAATTCATTTCCATTTCATAGAGTTCAGTGTGGCTTCGTTGCAGCGAGTGTGTCGATTACAGCACAGCATCTCCGGGACAGTTTATATAGGAAATCATTGGTGCAGGAGAAGAATGCGACGAGCTCCGGGTGATATTTCGAGGTCGTTCAGGGTCGGCGTTGATTTTTCAGATTAACGAGGTTCGAGACACTTGTAAAGGGATCGCGTCCGACTCCCACGAGGTTCAAATGCAAAGACTGAGCAGGTCATTAGGACAAAAAAACATTGATTTTTCTGTGTCTTTAATTATTTCTGTGTTGATTTGAAAGGTTGTTTTGTCTCATCTCCATGTTATGAGTTCTAGCAACTGGGGTTGAGGAAATTTTCAAGAATTTTCCACATTTTTTCATTCAAAATATGATTAACTGTTATTGCTGTTATTTTTTATAAATTGATAGTTTTTATTGCATTCATTTCCATTCAGTTTAATTAAGGGTGCCAATATTAATGGAGGGCACTGTAATTACCTCCACATACACGTAGCTGAAGGCGATCAGATCTGTGCAGCAATGCCTTACAAACCACACATGGAGAAATCCCAAGTGTCTTTAATCCTCATATGAAAATCACAGAGGCTCATCATGGGGGTGTGGTTTAAGGGAAAGTAGGTGTGTCATTGACTGGTTATATAAAAATGATATAAAGTTTAAGTATGTCGCTTTTAGACTTAATCAGACTAAACTGCAATCAGATTTAGGTGTGCTATTATTCCAGATATGGAAATCAGTGACTATAGATAGGAAAAGGGGGAGTGTCCTGTAATCCATAATGTGGGCGTGTCTTTGAGTCCATATATGGCAGTGACATCATCCCTGATGTAGTTTTATGACCACATACAGGGTGAAAGCAAAATGTTTCGAGACTAGTTTTTTAACATGTTTATAGATGGCAGTACAAGGCTGCACACATAGTCACAGGGAGCACCGACTTTTATAAATCAGTGTGCCAGAAGACATTGTCCTTTGTAGATTTGGAGCTGTGCAGCGACCTGATCTGTGTCTCGAAACTTTTTGACACCACCTCCAACTCTATCCATTGAGTTCTGTGTGGGTGTAGCTTTAAGACCACATATAATAAAAATAGGCGTGTCTTTGAGTCCATATATGGAAACAATCGGATTTTAGTGGGTTTTTTAAAACCCTCCAATTTTCTTTTCTTTTTGTATCTCTCTCTCTGTTTCTCCACATCTGCTAAATTCTTTCTTTCTCTCTAAACCAGTGGAATCATTAAGCTCCATCCAGGTCGATGTGTGTTAGTGAGATTGCAGGTGGAATATTAAACCTTCTCCTTCTCCATCAGGATCAGGTGAGCTTTTTCAGTTCAGGAGCAGACGACCAACTCACTGTGAAAGCCCTCAGAGATGCGTGTTGTGGATGTAAGATTGCAAAGGTGTGCTGAATATTTACCTTTCTTTATAAAGAGCTGACATTTAAGTCCAAATATCTCACTCCTGGTGAGCAAAAATAAGTAAATTAGTTTCCTGCGTCCCTCCGTGTCTCTGCTGCAGGTAGACGCTGATGAGACTAAAATTTAATATCGGAAGTTTAATCCAATTCAAACACGACAGAAATGTGAATTAAAAGCTAGTTACTGTGTTTATGACAAAAGTTAGCAAACTGGCTCGCTAGCGGGAAACGTGGCGGTGATTATAGCTTGTTCGAAACTCAGAGTGGGTGTGTTAAAATCTATATATGGAAATTAGGTGAGAAAGAAGAGATGAGAAATTGATGCTTTAAACATGAAACATGTCTGAGTGGGCGTGGGAGTGGGCGTGTCTGAGGTTATACAGCAATGGAAATGTGGGTGTGTCATTGTCTCTATATATGGAAATGGGCTCAGTTCTAAATTTGGGAATGTTTTATGATTGAAATTTGGGCATGTCGTCAAGTCTGTATATGGAAATTAGAGTTGTGTGTAAGCTTATAACCAGATATAAAAAATGTGGATGAGTTTTAAGTCCACATATGGAAATAAGGGCTGCCCTATGTGTCATACTTTTATGACCACATACTTTTATGGCACATATGGGCGAGTCCATATATGATAATAAGAATTGCTCTAAAAAGCAATGCCTATATGAGCACGGATACAGGTGTGGGTGTGTCTTAGTCCATATATGGAAGTGAGTGCACTTTTTAATGCCTATGCTTTTATAACTATAAAGGTCAGAAGTGGGCGTGTCTTAGTCCATTTATAAAAAAGAGAGTCACTGTAAATGGCCATGTCTTTATAAACATAGATGGCATTTATGGGCGTCTTGAGTCCACATATGGAAATGTTGGCGGTTCTGAGTGTGTTTTTAAAAAACACACCAGTAAATATAGGTAATGTGGGCGTGACTTTTTTATGACTGTATAAATAATTCTTCAAGCTGGAAAAGGGATTTTAAAAACATTGACAGACATAAATACAGTCTAAAACATTGAGAAGGATACAGGCGAACAATCTTTACACCGTGTTGATACAATTATTTACACAAGATAATCTGTCCTGAAATTCCAGCACGCATGCTGATCAACACAAAGTGACCAGGTTTGTGGAACAGAGCTGCAGTTAAACCATGGAGATGTGTGTTTAGGAGAACAGGAACTCATACACACTCGGTGCTGACACACACACACACACACACACACACACACACACACAAGCGCTGCTCGGACTCTTCCGAGAGTCCCTGAGGTTTGCTTTCAGCCATATGGCAGCATTTAATTATTCTTCAGCAGTGGGTGTATTGTAATGAAGCAGTGTGTCAGTGAGAGAGGTGGGTATAATCACAGGGGGACCAATTTGACAGTGTGTGTGTGTGTGTGTGTGTGTGTGCACGCTGAGAGGCTAATATATGACGACGCAGGGAAATCATTCCCCGGTGACTTGCAGTAAACTCCCCCTGATGGAATATTGGCTGAATTCTGACACTGGTTCTGTCTCTGCTTCCTGACTTAGTCACTTCCAAAGTTTTGTTTTCTTCCCCATGACAGTGTCCACTCTCATTACTCTGACAGCTGAGTTCATTTTCAGTGAGCCGTGTGTGTGTGTGTGTGTGTGTGTGTGTGTGTATGTGTGTGTGTGTGTGTGTGTTTGCATGTGTTGGGAGAAGGAGGCGTGTTTTCATTCTCTGGGTGATCGGCCGTGACAACGATGCAGTTATTTATACAGCAGTGGAAGTTTACAGTCTGCAGTTATCACCATCAAACATCTTTCTATCTCTCACTAACACACACACACACACACACACACACACACACACACACACACACACACACACATACACACAAATTCTGAAACCATGCAGACATAAAAAGTAAAGAAATCAGTTTCTAATCATTTTGTTTGAGTGTTTTCTCCACAGCACCTCCAACACTGGACTGCAGTTTTGCAGAAATACACAGATTGTGAATAAATTGTTGAAAAGATGAAATACAGTGGAACGTCGATACTCCATAGTTGGCGACTTTTCATTCGGAAGCGGACTGAGAGTAACTCGTGAAAAATCGGATCGTTGGCGAGAAGCCGCGAGTCACTCGAAAGTTTGGAGTAAGATTTTAAAGTTTGTACTGATAAATGACATACAAATGTTTGAAAACTATTTTATTATCGTATTATTCATTTAAAGTAGTAAATAAAACATTTATGACAAGTAATTCACCATTTTTTGTGGAGTTTACAGTATACATGTACAATTCCCCTTGAAAAAGGAACCAACAAAAGGAGAGTCAAAACCTCGCCATTTTTTGTTACTCGAGGGGTCATAGAACGTCGTCCAGACAACCCCCCCCCCTAGCCCCCCCCACACACACACACCCCCCGAGGGTATCCAGGTTGTGCTGTGTGTATATATTTATATTCACGTTCTGATTAATTCCCACATGTATTTATTGTTACAGTTCTTTGCATTTTTGTGTCTTTTGCCTGTTGTTTTTTTTCTTTTATTGTTTTTAGAATTTTATATATAGACAGAGACAGAGAGAGAGAGAGAGAGAGAGAGAGAGAGAGAGAGAAACAGAGAAGAGAGAGAGAGAGAGAGAGAGAAACAGAGAGAGAGAGAGAGAGAGAGAGAGAGAGAGAGAGAGAAACAGAGAGAGAGAGAGAGAGAGAGAGAGAGAGAGAGAGAGAGAAACAGAGAGAGAAACAGAGAGAGAGAGAGAGAGAGAGAGAGAGAGAGAGAGAGAGAGAGAGAGAGAGAAACAGAGAGAGAGAGAGAGAGAGAGAGAAACAGAGAGAGAGAGAGAGAGAGAGAGAGAGAGAGAGAGAGAGAAACAGAGAGAGAGAGAGAGAGAGAGAGAGAGAGAGAAACAGAGAGAGAGAGAGAGAGAGAGAGAGAGAGAGAGAGAGAGAGAAACAGAGAGAGAGAGAAACAGAGAGAGAGAGAGAGAGAGAGAGAGAGAGAGAGAAACAGAGAGAGAGAGAAACAGAGAGAGAGAGAGAGAAACAGAGAGAAACACACTGCCTGGATGGTTGTTTATTTATGGCGTACGGGGAATGAAATGACTCCTTTCTGCACTTTCTCCTGTTTATTTTCCACCAAACTAACATTGAACCTGGATCAGAGACACACAGAGACGTTTAATGATGATTTAATGCAGTAAAGGCAACGCAGGAGGCAGAGCTGCAGCACTGATTACACTCCAACCATCATTTATCTTCAACTTACGCTCACATAATGCCTTCATTATGCTCACATAATGCTCTTATTATGCTCCTTTAATGCGCTTATACGGCTCACTTCATGCCCACTTAATGCTCTTATAATGCTCACATAATGCTCTTATTATGCTCCTTTAATGCGCTTATATGGCTCACTTAATGCCCACTTAATGCTCTTATAATGCTTATATAATGCTCATATAACTTTCATATAATGCTCTTATAATGCTCTTATAATAATTGCGTAATGCTCTTTATAATTCTCACATAATTCTTATGTGATGCTCTTATAATGCTTGTATAATGCGCATGACCTGTAAGACTGCATTTAACGGGTATTAAAGTTTATTCCTCTGCATTAGCGGTGACGTTTTACACACCAGAGCAGATTTATCTAAAGAATAAAAGTCCCAAACTCCCACAGTGTAAGTTTCCCTGTGGTATGATGTCAGTGTAGGAGACATGCTCTGTAGGTTAGACACTCTCTAAAAGAGATGCTCTGTAAGAGAAACGCTCTGTAAGAGAAATGCTCTGTAGAAGAGATGCTCTGTAAGTTAGACACACTCTAAAAGAGACGCTCTCTAGGAGAGATGCTCTGTAAGAGAGATGCTCTGTAGAAGAGATGCTCTGTAAGTTAGACACACTCTAAAAGAGACGCTCTCTAGGAGAGATGCTCTGTAGGTAAGACACTCTCTAAAAGAGATGCTCTGTAAGAGAAACACTCTGTAAGAGAGATGCTCTGTAGGAGAGACACTCTCTAAAAGAGAGAGATGCTCTGTAGGTTAGACACTGTAAAATAGATGCTGTGCTAGAGATGCTTTGTAGGAGAGACGCTCGGTAGGAGAGACGCTCTGCATTAAAGACACTCTGTTGGAGAACTGCTCTGTAAGAGAGATGCTGTGTAAAAGAAACACTTTGTAGGAGCAACGCTCTGCATTAGAGACGTTCTGTAGGAGAGACGCTCTGTAGGAGTTAGATGCTTTATAGGAGAGAGGCTTTGTAGGAGAGACATTCTGTAAGAGAGATGTTCTGCATTAAAAACACTCTGTTAGAGAGACTTTTTGCAGGAGAGACATGTTGTAAGAGAGATGCTCTGTGTGAGAGAGACAATCTGCATTACATTTACATTAATGGCATTTGGCAGATGCCCTTTCTCAGGGGTAACTTACAACTGATCAGAGGAGGGTTAAGGGCCTTGCTCAAGGGCCCAGCAGTGACAGCTTTTGGTGGTGGTGGGATTTTAACTTGTGACCTTCCAAAGTCTAATGCCTTAAACACTGAGCTACCACTTCTCACAGAGCGCATAACGCATTAGAGGATCTCTGCATTAGAGATACTCTGTAGGAAAGACACTCTGTGAAAGAGATGTTCTGTAGAAGAGGAGAGACACACTTTGTAGGAAAGACCCTTAATGAAAGAGACACTCTGTACGAGAGACACTCTGTAGAAAAGACTATCTGTAGGAGAGATGCTGTATAGGAGGGATGCTCTATAGTAGAGACAATCAGCATTAGAGACGCTCTGCATGAGAAGCTTTGTAGGAGAGACACTCTGTGGGAAAGAAACACTGTAGTAGAGCCTCTCTGCATTGGAGATGCTCTGTAGGAGATAAGCTCTGTACATGTGATGCTCTGTGAAAGAGATGCTTTGTAGGAAAGACACTCTGTAAGAGAGACGCTCTGTAGGAGAAGAGAGACCCATTTTAAAAGAGAGACACTGTAGGAGAGATGCTCTGTAGGAGATGCTCTGTAAGAGAGACCCTTACTGAGAGTCACTCTGTAGAAAAGATGATCTGTAGGAGAGACGCTGAGTAGGAGAGAAGATCTGCATTAGAGATGCTCGGCATTAGAGAAGCTCTGTAGGAGAGATGATTTGTAGGTCAGATGCTCTGTAGGAGAGGAGAGATGTTCTTTAAGAGAAAGATGCTCTGTGCTAGAGCTGCTCTGTGGGAAAGATGATCTGTAGGGGAGACACTATAGATGCTTGTTGACAGAGCTGAAATGGTTCTCCATTGGTTTCTTGAATGTTTCTTCGAAGTTTATTCAATAGTTTCATGGGTAAGTCATCTTTCTTAAGTTCTAAACGGGGTTTCTAAAGAAAACTCATATGCTGGTAATACATATTCTTGTAGGAACATACAGTAGAACATTTAAATGTTCTTCAGGAGAGATGACTAGAACCCCATCAAGGTCAGGATATTTAGATGTTGAAAAGAGTTCTACATGAAACCTCTGTCATAAAAATAACTCATTGTGGTGTGCACGCTATGCATGTTATACAAGGTTTTTTTTAGAATGTGGCCTCGTTGGAAACCCATGTGATGCTCAAAAGCTGTGATAAGTGTTCAGACTTCTAACAGTGTACATAGGAATAAAATCCTTCCAATTTTCCTCCCTGTGGACTTGAAATCCAAATTCAGGGTATGTTAAAAGATTCCTCTCGAACTACACACGTTTTTGAAACAACGTCTTGTATTGAGATGCGAGAAATAAGTTCCACTGGGAAGAAGTTCTGCTCAAAAATCTCACTGAGACCAGACGTGCTGCTAATGACAGTCAGCAGAAAACTCCTGAGAGTTTATAATATTTAGTGTGTGTGTGTGTGTGTGTGTGTGTGTGTGTGTGTGTGTGTGTGTGTTGCAGGATGCTTAGAACCCCATCAAAGCCTCATCACCTTCATACTCATTCTCCAAGGTTGTTTTTGATAAGCAGCACCTACACACACACACACACACACATACACACACACAAACATACACACGCACACACACGCACGCACGCACGCACGCACGCACGCACGCACGCACGCACGCACACACACACACACACAAACATACACACGCACACATGCACACACAGGAAGGCTGTTATTTGACCAGTGGACACATTTCGAATGCATTCTTTTAGGGACAAGTTGAGAAAGCAAGTGTGTGTGTGTGTGCGGTGTGTGTGGACTGTGACATTCAAATGTCAATACATAGCCAGCTAGCTACACACACACACACACACACACACACACACACCTGCAGGAAAGCCTGAGCAGTTTATTGTACAGGGGATTAATCGGAGGTCAGGCTGCAGTGGAGAGAGCAGAAAATCAGGATGACACATGGACGAATAAAGGAACAGGTTACTTTTATAGATATTCTGATTCAGACTAACCCAGAACATAATCAGAAGGTTTACACATGAATCAGGTGAAGGTCCAGTGATATACCAAACATCATGAGCTCGACCAAAACAACAAGGAAAATGAGCATGAAACCCGGGAAACCAGATACTGTACAGCGACAGAAACTAAACAGAACACAAACACAGAACGCAAGCAGAAGAGGAAACAGCCGTGACTGTGAGAACACGTGAACACACGAACCAATGACGAGGCCCGGGGCAGAGACGGTACACAAACACACGTGGCAGTGAATAACAGGATGAAGGATCATCTCTGACATTATACTATACACCTTTCAACCCTCTCTCTGTAGGTGTGTGAATGTGTAAAATGGCAAAAAGGCCTAGGAACTCGTGGAATAATAAAGAAGGCGTGGCCTATGAACCTGTCAATTATAATAAAGGAGGCATGGCCTATGAACCTGTCAATTATAATATAGGAGGCGTGGCCTATGAACCTGTTAGTTATAATAAAGGAGGCGTGACCTATGAACCTGTCAGTTGTAATGAATGAGGCGTGACCTATGAACCTGTTAGTTATAATAAAGGAGGCGTGAACTATGAACCTGTCAATTATAATAAAGGAGGCGTGGCCTATGAACCTGTTAGTTATAATAAAGGAGGCGTGACCTATGAACCTGTCAGTTGTAATGAATGAGGCGTGACCTATGAACCTGTCAGTTATAATAAAGGAAGCGTGACCTATGAACCTGCCAGTTATAATAGAGGAGGCGTGGCCTATGAACCTGTCAGTTATAATAAAGGAAGCGTGACCTATGAACCTGTCAGTTATAATAAAGGAGGCGTGACCTATGAACCTGTCAGTTGTAATGAATGAGGCGTGACCTATGAACCTGTCAGTTATAATAAAGGAAGCGTGGCCTATGAACCCGTCAGTTATAATGAAGGAGGCGTGGCCTATGAACCTGTTAGTTATAATAGAGGAGGCGTGGTCTATGTTCCACTCAGTTACAGAAAGAAAGACGTGGCCTATGTGTTTAAAGATTTGACTCACAAATATGAGAACCAGAAACAAAACAGCACATAAACAGAAATAGGCAATAATAATAATAATAATAATAATAATAATAATAATAATAATAATAATAATAATAATAATAACCACTTTGTGGTCAAACGTATTGGAACATTTTTCTTTCACTTGAACTATGTGATCCCAAACCAGCTCCATGAAGCCATGCTTTTTATAGGTGTGGAGTGGAAGATCTGCTATAGAGCTCCAACCCCTTGGGTTGAATGTGAACACTGACTTCACCCCAGGTCTCCTCACCGTCCCACCTACATCAACACCTGACTTTACTAACACCCCTGGAGCTAAATGAAGTTCCACAAAATCTAGTGGAATCTTCCCAAAAGAGTGGAGCTCATTAAAATCTCAAATGGAGATTAAACATGCAATGAGATGTTCAAAAAGCTATGAGCTTCTTAACCTTAACCTTAAACTTTTGGCCACACAGTGTAGTTTCATTTTGTTAATCAAGTTAATTTTGTTCAAAAGTTGTGGTTGTTGGTGGGCTTTTATCCTGCTGTCCAATCGCACTTCCTAGAGCAGACACACACACACAGTGAGACTGTACATGAATAATTTCTTTAAAAAAATGTCTAATTTGTACGGTAAGATAACAAAATTGTATTTACTTATCAGACACCTATCAGACGCTAATCAGATGCTAATCAGACATTCATCCTGCTTGTGTAGCAAGTACATTATTTCTGAAAAAGAAAATCCGTATTGCTGAAGCATAGCTAATGGATTTTACAAAACATTTGATGAACCGTATCTACAGATCCTCATAGATTTGTGTGTGTGTGTGTGTGTGTGTGTGTGTGTTTGTAAAAAATAATTTCTCCAAGAATAAATATTCAAAACAACACCCCCCACACATGCATATATATTTACGTATTATATATATAAACACACACACACACACACACACACACACACACACACACACACACACACACACACACACACGAATAAACAGCGACTTTTCAATATTAGAAAATAACATGGTTTCAGGACTCTCATGTGAACAGCAGTGCTGAGAGAAGTGATGGAGAAATAAATCATCCCCAGGGATTAATACACACACACACACACACACACACACACACACACACACACACACACGGCATCTCCGCAGAACCCCGGCAGATTAAAGAGTGAAATCAGATTCCAGCAATCCCGTTCGGAGCGCTCTGCGAGCTCACGTCGCCGTCTCAGAGTCTATAAGTCTTCAGCGTGTTGGAGTGCGTGAGAGCGAGAGGTGAGATTACTGTACACGTGATTACGATGTGCGTAGAAAAACGTGTCAGAGACGGATCATCTCTCTCACACCTAGCCTACATTAGCATGCTAACAATCACAGCGCTCCAGGTGAAGCTGTGGGAGAAGATTAGCACCCATACCAACATGCAGACACACACACACACACACACACACACAAAAAAAATGTACTCAGCCTAAGACAAACAGCACTGCACAAAACCACACAAAATAAATAAATAAATAAATAAATAAATAAATAAATAAATAAATATCAGTATAAACCACAATAACAGTTCAGCATCAATCACTATACAAGATCAGTATAAATCACAGTACCGGATCAGCTTTAATCACAGTACCGGATCAGCTTTAATCACAGTACCGGATCAGCTTTAATCACAGTACCGGATCAGCTTTAATCACAGTACCGGATCAGCACAAACACAAAACTGCATCAGCACAAACACAAAACTGCATCAGCACAAACACAAAACCAGATTAGTATCAATCAGTGCTAATCACAATATCGTGTTGGTATCCATCCCCTCCACACCACATGAAGTTCTCCTCACCTGTTTTCCAGGAGTAGTGTGTGTTCTTGGAGAACGTGATGTTGGCGTGCAGAAGAACCAGAGAAAGGGACAGGAGTAGGAGTTTCCCGGCTCGCTGAGGCCAGAACACAGCACAGAGTCCATCTTTACTCATCATAGTCCAGTACTTTCACTTAACGTCCTAAACCTGAGGAGAAAACACACACACACACACACACACACACACACACACACACACACACACACACACACACACACGGTTACACTCATGTCGAAAACCTTTTTGGTCTAAAGAATAAAAACTCCACTCTTCTGGGAAGATGTTCCACTAGATTTTGTGGTGATGTTGTGGAGATTCATTTAACCACAAGGGTGTTAGTAAACTCATGTAGGTGAGATGTGGTGAGGAAGCCTGGGATGCAGGCAGCATTCACATTCGGGTGTTCAGAGATCTATAACAGGAGATCTTTTACATCTTCCAACCCATGAAAAGCAGATCTTCATGGAGCTGGCTTTGTACACAGAAGCATTGTCTTTCTAGAACAGGTTCAGGTCTCCTAGTTCAAGTGAAAGTAAAATGTAATGCTTCAGCAACCAGTGACATCTGATTCAACTGTGAAACAGAGACAGCCAGAACTGCTTGAACGTTCCTTCAGAAATGTACCTCACAGACTGTCCTGTCAGGGGTATCTCTAACGCTGCTCTTGGAGCTCCATGCATTCATGTTCTTTACACTTTTTTCCATTTCCTGATATTTTTCTGGACTTTTCACTTTCCCTGCTCCTCACATCTCCACATTTTCTGCAATCTATTTGCCTTTTGATGTTGATGTTTTCCATCAGTAGGTTAAACTCACTGCTTCTGTTCATGAGAAGGACTCTCAAAAACAAGGTGGACAAAATGATTCGTATCTGCCATGTCATTCTGCAAATCAGCTAAGCTGCTAGCGACACTCATCTGAATTCCAATGAGTAATGGTCTGGTTTGGTCCCAATCTTCAATCATGAACATCTTCAGACTTCTCACAATTTAGTTCACAATAACAAACCTACTGATTAGATACACCTGCTGCCAATTACCCACACACACACACAAACACACACACACACAGCCACATACTTGAAGGCTTCCCTTTAGGAACTCAAGCTGCAGAGCTCCTGCAGAGCACTGTGAGAGGGCGCTCTCGCTAGCATGCCTCGAGGTTCTGGCCCTGCTTCCACCAAGGAAAAGCGATGGGTTTTGCAAATGGATCTGGCAAAGGGAACAGGGATGTGATTGTCCGTTTCCTACCAAATCCATTATCTTATTCCAGGGATCGGAAGCACGCTCTTTGCCGCTTTCTTCTCCCTGTGAGGAGGGTGTGGGCTTGAAGGGGATGCTATAATAAACTAACCCATGGACATGCCTCTGCGGCCAGTACTTGGAGGTAGTAACTCATGCTATTTCCAAGCTCAACATCACTTGGCCAGCCAAGAAACTGGAATAGTGTCCTCAGAATATATTAGATAAGCACTTTCTGTGACCTAGGTCACTACCTTCATGCCGGGGCCTGCCCTGCTTTCCGGATCTGCACACTGAGGTGTCCAGATCCTGGGGCAGCGGTTATTTGGCCCGCCTCTTCAGTCCCAATATCTCTCTCTACTCTAACATAGTGGGCCTGAAAGAGTTACGGGCTATGGGCTGATTCCCTGGGTTAAAGAGATGCTAACTGGAAATCTCTCCCTGGTGATGCATCGTCTCTTAAGGCCCCCATACTGCCCACCAAGTTCTTTCAGACCTCTTCGGCTTTGGTGGGCAAAGCTTACACAGCGGCAGGTCAAGCCAGCGGCTGCACAGAAAGAAAAGGAAGGGCAACCCACTCCACACCATCGAGGTCATGCGGCAAGACCTAAAGGCCTTACACATGTGGAGGGAACCCTGGTTCCAGTCACAGGGCCCCGTGTTGGGGATCCTTGTTGTCGTGTAACATTGACAATGGATGCCTTCCGCATGTGTTGGGGGGTGGTCATAAGTGGCCACTCTGCCCAAGGTTTATGGAAAGGGCCTTATCTCTTGTGACACATCAATTGTCTGGAGATCCTGGCCGTGCTTCTAGCCCTGAAGCATTTCCTCTCTGACCTAAGGCGCCATCATGTGCTGATCCGTATGGACAACACATCTGTGGTCTCTTACATCAACCACAAAGGGGGGGTCTGCGCTCTCTCCTCCATTACAAGATGGCATGACAGATCCTCCTGTGGGCCCAAGGAAAGCTGCTCTTACTGAGGGCAGTATACATCACAGGGCAGCTAAACCAGGAAGCAGACGCCCTTTCAAGGCAAAGGCAGAGGCCCGGGGAGTGGAGGCTCCACCTGGATGTGGTGAAGCAAATATGGAGAAAGTTTTACAGAGCAAAAGTGGACCTCTTCAATTCGAGAAACTGTAGGTTTCGTATGTAACCCTGGATCCCAGAGGGAATAAAACGCTGTGTATTGGTGCCACACTCCCTGCATCGCTTCCTTCCCTTTCCAAAGCTAGCGCTGTCTCCACTGCATGTGCGTTTATAGCTTCCTGGTTGTGACGTCACCCCGCCGGTAAAATCACACTTTTCCGTTGGACTGATTACACATGTGGTTTAGAGCGTGGTCATGCAGAGGCATTTCCAAAGCGTTGTTGACGCAGCGTCTCCAAGGTTACAGAATAGTAACCAGGGTTGTATAAGTAACCTAGAGGCGTTTCTTGGGCTACATTTACACTAATCTAGATATATTTAAAAAAACAGCGCTTTCGTCTAAAAACGCTCCGTACCCACACTGTGGTTCTCGGTCATTTTCCAAAAGTTGCTCATCCCCACGTCATTTCCATCTGCCATTTATTTACTTTCTGGCTTTTTGACACTTCGTTGCAAAGACTGAAATGTGCCATTGTTTTTGAAAGCTTCCGTTTTTACACACGGCCCACAAACCGATGTGAAAACTGCATTTTGAAATTGATCCACTTTGGAGAGCGTTTTTAAAAAGCTAAATTTTTGTCAACTATAAAAACCTGCATTTTTTTACGAAAAGGTATTAGTGTGCACATGCCCTTAAGAACTTCGCAGAGTACGCAAAGTTGCTCTTTTCTCTTTAATGCTGCTATTTTTGGGCCAACTTTTTAGTTTCCCTCATTACATTTTTACACAAATATCTGTACTTCTACTTCTAATATTTTCATAACAGACTCGTTACTTTAGTTTCAATCTATTTGGCGACATGATCAATATTTTTTCTTCTCATTGCGCCGTTTTCAGCCCATTAACCAATTTCCTGTCATTGTGCTGCTTCTTCAATCCACTGGCGTATCATTTCCTGTCTCTTTCACACCACAGACGAAGACTAGTTTCTGAAGCTCACAATGAGCAGGCAGAAGGCAGTAAGAAGTCTGGGGTTAACGTGGATGAGACAGAGGGAGTCAGTGATGAAAACAGAGACATTCCTGATCACCTCATCATTATCATCTTTTCTCTGCTTGTGTTCTACATGGTGGATCTTCAGCCTGAATACATTCATTAAAGAACAACATTTGAAATTCTTTTTGTATTAATATATATTTTAAAAGTGTTAGTAACGCATTTACGCAAATTTATTTTAAAGGCACTCTTTTTTTAAACGTGCAATTAATGCAGTGTGCATTTCTGTTTTTATAAAAAATATAAATAAATAAATATTAAAGAGACAAAATGCAAACCTTCAAC
>JBCEWE010000288.1:82500-112500 GCA_039877035.1 Silurus lanzhouensis
TGCTCGCCGCACTGTTTACGCTACTGTTTTAAAAACCGCACTACTGCGCAAATCATTTTATTCACACTTATTTATTTGTTTGTTATCGAAGGAATTTCATTTTAAGAAAAAACGAACACATAAATAAATAAAGCTTTTTAAAAAATGTTGAATTAAACATTTTTTGCGCTTATATTGACCCAGTTATATTTGGTTGCTTATCATTATTATTATTATTATTATTATTATTATTATTATTATTTTCTGTGCATTTGTTTGTTTGTTTGTTTTTTATTTTGGTTATCTGCAACAACACTTTCGATGGAAACCCTGCTTAAACAACGAACAAATAAATAACCAATATCAATAAAATCCCAGATGAGATCTGACTGATCCTGGTTTATTCATTATTTATTTCTATTTATTACAAATGACTAAGTAATAAATAAGTGAACAAAACAAAGAAAATAAACAAACAGACAAATACAAGCAATGCTGCTGATTATAATTATTATTTAAAATAATATATTTTATTAAAGAATACAATGTGATTCTGCACATTTAGTTATTTGTTGGATTATTTATTTGTTTGTTTGTTTGTTTTACTTTGTTTTATTTGTATTTTCTGGTGTGTTGTTTGTGGAAATGAATAGACAGGTATGTTAATGTGTGCACACGGGAGAAAACTGGAATCTGGTAGAAGGTGAAATTATACATTCTACTGTTATAACCTCTTTATATCTGTAAAGATGTTTTGAGACATTGTTCATAATTACAAAGGCGACACAGAGAAATCTGATCTGAACAGAAACATAGACAAGTAAATGAAAAGGTAAATAAGAAGTTAAACAGAAAGGTAAATGAGAAGATTAACGAGAAGATAAATGAGAAGGTGAAGGAAAAAGTAAATGAGAAGGTAAACAGGAATAGATGGATAGATTATATAGTCTTTGGACATACTGACTTGTGAAGGTCGGTGCACCCTGTGTTTGTGCGTGCAGCCTTGTGCTGCCATCTGTTGGAGTGTTACAAAACTAATCTTAAAACTCTTTAAGACCACCATGGATGGATGGATGGATGGATGGATGGATGGATGGATAGGTAGGTAGGTAGGTAGGTAGGTAGGTAGATAGATAGATAGATAGATAGATAGATAGATAGATAGATAGATAGATAGATAGATAGATGTCTCTACAGAATTAATCGACGCCTTTCGACCAATCAGGATCCAGAACTTAGCAACGTTGTGGTGCAGATTTATAATGACCTCAGGAGATTCCCAGAGGTTCCACAAGGAGCGACTGCGAGACTCAGTTTCCATCAGGGTTATTTATTTGAAGATGCACAGAAGACAGATGGAGGACTTTAAAAGGAAAGCTACAGTCACATGGCTATAAACTCCACAGCTCTATGGATGCAGAGCGATGAAGCAGGAACACAGTAGTCAGGGGATTGATGAGTTCTCCTCCAGACACGTTCCGTATCGCAGACTAATAGGCCGAATAAACCACTGTCGCCTTTAAAGTGACAGGAAACAAGCAGATTGACCAAAAATGGCCGCCGTCCTTCTTCATTACACGCTCCTGTCAACATGGGAGATGTTTTTATAGTGCGGGAATGAGCTGTGTGGAGACCACATCACTGCTCCACTGCACCTGAACCAATCCATATCCAGCACATGTTCACGTACAGAAAACCTCCACCTCCAAATCATTCATGTGGAATAAAATAAAAAACAGTAAATGCTGATATGCGAATTAATAAACCTGCATGACAATACACAAAGCCAGCTACACGAAGATCTGCTTTCTATGGGTTGAAGTGAAAGATCTTCTTCAATGGAGCTCTTGAACACCATTGGGATGAATGTGAACACTGACTATACCCCAGGCCTCCTGAGCACATCTCACCTGCATCAGTACCTGACTTTACTAACACAGTTATAGCTGAATGAATCTCCACAAAAACCTTGTGGAACATCTACCCAGAAGAGTGAAGTTTATTATAACAGCAAATGATACAGGTGGAATGAGATGTTCATAAACTTTGTCTCTCTGACGTTTATCTGTCTCAGAGTCAGTCTTTCTGTTTCTTTATCTCTCGGTCTGTCTGTCTGTCTCTCTCTCTCTCTCTCTCTCTCTCTCTCTCTCTCTCTCTCTCTCTCTCTCTGTGTCTGTCTTTGCATCTCACAATCTGTCTGTCTGTCTCTTTTTCAGTTTCTGTCTTCCTGTCTGTCTGTGCATCCTACTGCCCGTCTGTCTGTCTCTTTATCTGTTTCTGTCTTCCTGTCTGTCTGTGCATCTTCCCACCCGTCTGTCTGTCTCTTTATCTGTTTTTGCCTGTGCATCTCACTGTCTTTCTGTCTGTCATCTCTTTAACTGTTTGTCTGTGCATCTCACTATCTATCTGTCTGTCTGTCTCTTTATTTGTCTGTCTGCCTGTCTGTCTGTCTGTCTGTCTGTCTGTCTGTCTGTCTGTCTGTCTGTCTCAGCCTGTCTGTCTGTCTTTGCATCTTATTTTCTGTCTGTTTGTCACTTTATCTGTCTGCTTGCCTGTCTGTCTTTGCATTTCATCTGTCTGTTTGTCTCTTTATTTGTCTGTCTCTCCGACAGTCTGTCTGCCTTCTCACTGTCTTTCTGTCTGTGATCTCTTTAACTGTTTGCCTGTGCATCTCACTATCTATCTGTCTGTCTCATTATTTGTCTGTTTGTCTGTCTCAGCCTGTCAGTCTGTCTTTGCATCTTATTTTCTATCTGTTTGTCACTTTATTCGTCTCTGTGTCTCTGTCTGCCTGTCTGTATCTGTCTCCTTGCCTGTCTGTCTTTGCATTTCATCTGTCTGTTTGTCTCTTTATCTGTCTGTCTTTCCAACAGTCTGTCTGCCTTCTCACTGTCTGTCTCTTGTCTGCCGGACTCTTTATCTGTGTCTTTTTCTGCATGTATCTTTTTGTCTGTCTCCCTGTCTGTCTGTCTGCATCTTTTCCCGGGGCTGAGTGTCGTTGGGTTTAGCCGTAGCAGGTCGTTAGTGTGGTTTGTGTCACTACCTGACGGGGGAAACTGCGACTCATGGCTTTAGCTGTGACACTTTGTCGTAGGTGTGGGATAAACGCAGTCTCTCGTCCGCTCGCATCATCCGACGCTCCACTCCTCTACTGATCCTTTTCTTCTCCCTTAAGGAGAACCCGAAAGAGAAAAGGAGCAGCCGTCACGCCGTTACACTCAGCAGCCTTCAGCAGCCAGGATAAACAACACACCGTTCACTCACTGGGGAGAGAGAGAGAGAGAGAGAGAGAGAGAGAGAGAGAGAGACATTTTAATGTATAATTCCAGTCTCAAATATTTGCCTGGTTCCTGTTTTTGTTTTCTGATTATTAATTTTTATTCTTTTTGTTTATTCTTGTTTACTTTAATACAGTAAAAGATATGAAAAACAGACAGAGAGAGAGAGAGAGAGAGACGCAGTAGAACAGAGCACTGCATCACAGACAGGAATCGTATACAGGATGAATGAATGTTACTACTAAAGCAAGAAGCCCAATGAACAGTGAAACCAGTGAAAATGCTGATGTGACACCTGCTAGATGCCTACAGCAACTCAATAATCTGATTGGTTTACTAACAGCTTTAAGCAACATGTACTTAAAGCAGCATGACGCTGATTCTGAAGGCCTCTAGGCAGATTTCTTAGACCCGGCAACAAACAATGTGACGGCCGAAATCTGATTGGACAGAAACTCAAATATAAACTTACACTGATACATGAAAGAAAAGTTCTGAAATGAAGAGAATAGACTATTGAGAATAATTTCATACATATTCATGGACACAAATATATAATATAATGTAAGTCAGTGATTCTGATAGAGTTAAGACCAGCAGAGAAGGACTTGATGACCCTAATGGCCTTCCACTCCATAAACTCCATGCCCAATCAGTGCATATGAACAGCACACTCATAAGACTGTTATAACCCCTTTACTGTGCGGGAATGTCAGAGCATCTATAAAGACTTATATGAGATGATTAGTGTTTGTAGAAGTTTATAGAAGGTCATGAAGCCCTGTGAACACATGGTCATTAAGCTGATGGAACACCTGAGCCTGGCATTTGGCTGGCAGGAGATTATGTCACTTTTCCCTCTCTCTCTCTCTCTCTCTCTCTCTCTCTCTCTCTCTCTCTCTCTCTCTCTCTCTCTCTCTCTCTCTCTCCCATTCCCTCTCTCTTTCTTTTCTCCCCCTCTCTCCCCTGTCTCTTTCTTTTGACTCAAACACTGAATGATTTCTGGTACAATTATCATGAACATAAAACTTCCTTACTATCTACTTCAGTAAAAACGAGGTCACGTGTGTGGTGGTGAGTTCGAGTCTGGAGTTTCTTCATCATTGATTCCTCTCTAAATGTTCTGCTTGATGTTGAACTGATGCTGAACTGTATGTTGGTGATCAGGAAATACACCAAGCCCCGATGGTGGTTTTATCTTGAATGATGCCCCCTGGGGGAACCACGCCATGACCCAACATCTCCCCCATTGATTAGATTCAGTTTCGAGAAGCTCGTCTCTGCTTCACCTTCAGTCACTGGATGAGTGAAACATGTTCTCAGAGCAGTCCACAAATTTAGACACATTTCTTAGAGCTTCCTTTCATATATAAATATTCCCTCTAAATGTATTTATAGCACAATTAAATACACGTCATTGTGCACAATTTATCAAAATCAGAACCAAGAACAATAAACCACTCCTTAAAAGTTATAAAGCCACAAAAAACATACAGCATCTAATAATATCTGTCTTTTACAGGAGATTTAAGCAGCACTGGAAATTCTCATTACTGATCTCAGTCCAGGACCTTTTGAGTACAATCACAGAAAACCTTAATAACATCACCTCATTTAAAGGTGACAAATCAATAAGTGCTGTTTAACTACATTCCAGCTGGACTTGTTACAGTGAGGCGGTAATCGTTTTGTTGCTACACACATTATAATAAACTACACACTATAAATTATAATGTTGTGCAGCTAAAGGAAATATTGTTGCTCTATAAAAGCACATCAGGCAACAGCATAACCTCGGGGATATACAGGTATACACCTATTTCATTAAATACATTAGTCTTTAGTCTCCTCATAACGAGATGAGCTGCATACACACCTTTATTTATTACACATCCCCCCATACTACTTTACTCTTTTTTCTGAATTGGGCTCATGGGGGTTTAGACCTTTTTTGTCATCCATAATTAAAAAAATCTGCCACTGCCAAACGCCAGTCAAAACAAATTCAGGACAGAGCATGCGCTCGACTCTGATTGGTTACTTTGACCAGTTACGTTTTCATCCACAAATATATGAAAAATAACAGCCGATTTTGCAAAATGTAGTTGAGTAAAGAGTCAAAGATTTGACTTTTAAATAAAGTTAAAGGAAAAATCTCCCCAAATGAAAACACTTCAGTACAGTAACAATTACATTTACTTCCTTACTGTCCACCACTGGTCTCTCACTTTCTCACTTTCTCTCTCTCTCCCTCGATTTCTCCATCTTTTTTCCCCATTTTCTCCCTTTCCTTTTCTCCCTTTCCCTCACTTTACTTCTCTCCCTCATTCCCTCTGTCTCCAATCTCCCTCTTTCACATTTCCCTATCTCTCCCTCTCCCTCACTTCCTTTCCCTCTCTCTCTCTTTTTTGACCCCCCCCTCTTTATTTCTTTCTTTCACTCTCTTTCACTCTCTCTCTCTCTCTCTCCTCTCTCTCTGTGCGCATGCATGGGGGAAGGGTGAGCGTGGGGTGTAGAGCGCGAGATCGGTTGGCTTTTTTCAGCTTTTACTCGCAATTTTTTTTTAAACATCTAGTAAATATTGTGTGTGTGTGTGTGTGTGTGTGTGTGTGTGTGTGTGTGTGTGTGTGTGTGTGTGTGAGTGAGTGAGTGTTTAGCATGGTGTCTCCGAGCACGAGGCTGTGTGAGAGTTTGCCTTGGCACGATGTGCGGGTGGTGTGCAGGGCGAGTATAGAGGAGTGTGTGTGTGTGTGTGTGTGTGTGTGTGTGTGTGTGTGTGTGTGTGTGCGCGTGTGTGTGTGTGCGGGTGAGACATGAGAATATTGTCTCTCCCTCCTGGATGAACAGTACTATCGTGGTTTTCATAAATAATCTTGAACAAGTGACCAAACTGATCCAGAAAGGAATTGTGCTGAATAATGAGTGTATTCTGGTTTCTCCCCTCAGTTCTCCTGCTAAAAAAAAAGTTATCCAATTTCCCTCCTTTCATAATTGATGAGGCGATTCTTAAAGAGCTGTCTCAGTACAGGAGAACCGTCTCCCCCATGAAGAAAATCCCTCTCGGCTGTAAGTCCCCACTGATTAAGCACTTGGTATCTTTCAGGTGGATGGGTTTTATCGTCTTAAATGAAGGTCTGGATGAACTAAACATGGTCCTTATGTTTAGGATTGATGGGTTCGACTACAACATTTGTTGAACTACAACATGAGCCCCAAACTCAGCCTGCAGCCCAGAGGTCCACTAGTGACGTACCCACCCCAAAGAAGCCTTGCTCGGCTTAATCGGGCCCAGAAAAGACCTGCACATCTAAACCGGGCCTGGAGAAGCCCTGCTCAGCTGCACCGGACTGGTAAAAGCCCTGCTCGGCAGAATAGGACCGGGAGAAGCCTTGCTCGGCAGAACCGGACCGGGAGAAGTCCTGCTTGGCAGGCAGCAGGAGGAGCCGAGTGAAACTGAAAAAGTCCCAGTGGACTCTGGAGCAGTGCTGGAGCTGCCTGCGCTGGCAGAGGCAGGCACAGGGGTGTAGAGCTGTCGCCAGGAGACACCAGTCACTGCACCAGTGCAAGGGGACGGGGGAGACGTGGAGATGGAAGATGAGCCTTTCAACAAAAAGGAAGAAACGAGGAAGGGACAGGGGAAAAAACAAGCCAAAAAAGAGTCAAAGGCGGATGAAGCGGAATCAGACAGTGATGATTGCATGTCCGATTCAGTGTTTAATCAGGAGACTCAGGAGGAAGCGCTAAATGTTTTGTATACTGCTGATGACAAGAAAGATTTTTTTACGAACCACCAAGTGGCAAAAAAATATATCAATTGAAGAGTTCTTTTTAAATCGTACACCATTTGTTTATGTCAAGCATTTTAGAAGAGAAGGTTCCTTTACTGAGCAAGAAATATTACGGCTAAAGAAGCTGATAACGAAGGTCAATAGGGAGAACTCTGACGAAGACTGATAAAGTGTGCGGTGGGTTTTATTTTGAAGTGTTTTTTTACCATGAGTATGAGTATTTTTATCTATATTTACTTTCAATAGAAGGAATCCAGATTGGGAGTTTTAACATAAACGGAGAGAGAACACGTAAATAGAGAGAAGCTGTATGAGCTCATTGAACAGAAGCGTGTGGATGTGGTCATGTTGCAGGAGACCCACAGTGATGTTAGTAACGCTGCTGACTGGGTGAAAGAGTGGGACGGGTTGGTCCACAACATGTCGCTTAGTGGTGGTGTTGCCCTGCTTTTTACTCGCAATTTTATTCCTGTTTCTTACACGGTGGAAGAAATTTTAACGGGAGGCTTTTAAAAGTGAATGTTTTTTTATGAGAATGAGGTTTTAGTGTTTATCTGTGTGTACGATCCCACCATTGCAATGGAGAGAATGACGTTTTTACACAAACTCAACAATGTTATTTTAAACTGCAGCACTGCAGAGTTTTAAGTTTTGGGACGCAAAATAGACAGAAATCATGCAGAAACTCATGTAGCTTCCCTTAGGCGCATGTGGGATTGGTGGAGGCCCATGATCTCTGTGACATTTGGAGAAATTGGAATAAAAAAAAGAGACAGTACACATGCGCCCACTGCATAGACAACACGCTCTCCCTGGAGAGATTTTATTGTTTTAAGCATCAGCTAACTTTTTTACAAGATTTTCTATTTTTCCAGTAGGCATCTCAGACCACTGCATGGTCCAGTGTACTATCAGTAAAAAGAATATTAAAACTTAAAGCACCTTCTGGCATTTGAACACCGCAGTTTTAAAAGATGCTAATTTTAGAAAGTCTTTTATTTTTTTATGGAATTGTTTTAAACTGGAGAAGGAGCTTTTAACTCCCTACAGCAATAGTGGGATTTAACTAAAGCACAAATAAAAATTTTCTGTCAACAGTACACTCTCAATGTCACAAGAGACATTGCCAGATCTTTGAAAGCTCTGGAGATAAGAGACAGTGGAACTCCAGCATTTGGAGGCCACAGGAGTTCGAGGGCATATTGAAGCCCTCAATAACAAAAAAGCCAAAATGAACCACCTGTTGGACACTGCAGTACAGGGGGGCGCTGATCCGCTCACGTTTTAAAAGCATCACTGAGATGGATGCTCCTTCTAAGTTCTTCTTCAGTTTAGAGCAAAAGAATAGACCAAAAAAAAATAAATACATGCATGCTGTACGAACAGAATCAGGGATCACGTGTCAGAGTCCACTGAAATTCGCCAGCAGACAGTCAGCTTCTATTCAAAGTTGTATAGCAGCGAGAGGTCAGGGGCACAGGAGGTGAAAGAGAGCTTTCTGAAAGACCTGCCTAAGCTCTCAGAGTCAGTGGCCAGAGAGTTAGACAGGGAGCTTGACCCTGCTGCCAAAAAAGGGAGACCTGACCGACCTGAGAAACTGGCGCCCAGTGTCACTACTGTGCACTGACTGTAGGCTGCTGTCAAAAGCATTAGCGTCGAGACTGACAAAGGTGATGGAGCAGATCATTCACCATGATCAGACGTACTGTGTGCCTGGCAGGTTGATATTTGATAATGTATACTTAATTGGTGACATTTTGGACGTCTCCAGGCTATTGGGCGTGAAAACTGGTCTGATTTTCCAAGACCAGGAAAATTCTTTTGACCGGGTTAAGCATGAATATTTGTGAAAGGTGCTGGAAAGCTTTGGATTCAACCCTGGTTTCATAGCCATGAACAAGGTGCTGTACAGTGCAGTTGAGAGTGTGATGAAGGTTAACGGTGTTTTATGTGCCCCTTTCAGCGATTACAGAGAGATTAGACAAGGCTGTTCACTGTCAGGAATGCTGTACACTCTAGCAATCAAACCTCTTTTAATCAATCTAAGAAGTCGTCCTTGTGGTTTTAATATTTCACATGCCAATGCTTCACTTTACCTGTCAGCATATGCAGACGACTTGGCAGTAATGGTGGGATCCCAGTCTGATGTAAATGTTTTAACTGATGTTTTAGGAAATTAAAAATGTTATTGTCAGCAAAAGTAAACTGGGGAAAAAGTGAAGCAGTTTTAGTTGGGGAGTGAGGACGTGGGGAGCCGACACTCCCAGAAAGCTTGGTGTGGAAAAAAGGTGTCTACTTGGGTGTCTACCTGTGAGTGACGAGTTTTTATATAAAAAATGGGAAGGCACTGTAGAGCACATTAAGGGCAGACTAAGCAGGTGGAAGCGGCTGGTTCCAAAGATGTCCTACAGGGGCAAACGCTGGCACGTATGGGACTCTGGTCCCTGCACATCGCTAACCAGCTCCTACACCGCTGGAGGTCTACACTAACAGCAGAGGAGTGTGTTCAGCTGAAGGACTACGAAGTCGGTGAGATCGGCGCTACGGAGGAGGAACCCTTTCCCCAGCTGGACATCACTTCTGACCTCGACGGGTGTGGCGCTCCCCTCCTGAAGTGCAGGGGTGAAAGGGACATCAACGGGGAAGCTGCTTTACAGGGCCTGTGTTAAGGTTTTAAACAAGCTGAGTGAGAGGGTAGACACCAAGTGGAGAAATGTTCTTGATGATGATATTAAACCAGAGTGGAGACAAACCACCATTACCTAAAAAAAAGCTGCCGAACTCCAGTGGAGGATTTTACACTGCATCATCTCTGTGAACTCTTTTATTAGTATTTTAAACCCTGATGATCTACAGGACGGTCCGTTCTGTTCACAGAGAGAAACCGTCTTTCACGCTTTTACTCACTGCTCCAGGTTACAGTCACTGCTTGTGCTTTTAAAATGTATTCTAAGTTCTATTAATGTGTTTTTGACCTTACAGTGTTTAGTTCTTGGTTTTAAGTACATCAGGAAAAACAGGTTTATGTGTCAGCTAATTCATTTTATTTTTGGTCAAGCAAAAATACCTGAGCAGAAAAAACAAAGTGGCTCAAAACACTGACTGTGATGCAAACAGAATTTTCTCCCGGTTAATAAAGTCGAGGATTTTGGTTGATTTGAATGTTTATAAGTGTGTGGGGGATCTGAAGATGTTTGAGGATGTATGGTGATGTAATGATTCATGTTCTGTGAAAGGAGAAAAATTGCACTTTGCACAAGAACTAAACTAAACAATCACACACACCCCTTCCCCCAACATTTAACTGTTATTGTCTGTATTTATTTATGTTTAACATTTTATTTAATTTTTAATCTATTTGAATATATATTTGAATAATGGTTCACGATGATACCACATGGTATATAACATGACATGTTGAATAAAAGGATTGTAAAAAAATCAGTGTATAGCTGGAACTGGATTGAGGTTGAAATGTAAATGGATGGTTTAAAGGTTCAAATGCATTTAGTTTCATCACAGATGGAAAGATCTGGGAGTTTTATAGACTAACACACATCCATCTATCACAGCAGGCCTCGGGGTGAAAACCAGAGCTAATATTCTACTGGGAGAGAAAGAGAGAGAGAGAGAGAGAGAGAGAGAGAGAGAGAGGGAGGGAGGGGGATAAATCAGACGTCTCACCCTGCAGCCAAAGACACGTCGGAACACAAACCACGCTGAAAATGGACACAATAACCTCGAGCTGTTGAGACCAAACAAACGTACAAAGTGAAGAACAAACGTACGAGTGAATGAATGAAAGTAGCCTTTCAAAAGAGCGACGTAGAAGCGCGATGCCAGGCTTCGCGAAACTCCACACTCTGTCACACAAACACGTCTGTGCTGATAAACACTGAGTCGAAGCTGATCATTAATAATTAATAACACGATTTACAAACACAGAAATATAAACAATATCTCATATATACACACACACACACACACACACACACACACACACACACACACACACACACACACACACTCAGTAGAAGGACAAGAGCATCATGACACTGTAATATCATTCAGTATTGAACACAATGGAAAATATCAGGATGTTAAAAGAGCACATTGAGCTGAGACTGAGCATAGGGGGTGTGGCCTAATATTCGAAGGAGTGTGACTGATTGACAGGTCTCTGTCTGAGTCTCTGCCTGCGACAAAAATAAATCAACTCTAGAGTTTCAAAGCAGCTACGCTCTCTATGCTAGCTTTCACTGGCTAGCTAGGCTCGTTTTTACTCAATTTGTTAGCATTTGCTTTACAGGTTAGCAATCATATGTATATGGGCGGGACTAGTGTCATGAACTCAGTGATTGGTTAATTGTGTTTGAGACTACCCCTGCCCACTTTGTGTTCATTTCGACCTCATGCTGCAGATGGTGTTCAGGCTTTCGATTCCCAGGTGAGATTCACCACTTTGACGTCGTCTTTGTTTCTCAGTTGTTTTCTGGGAAAAAACAACACTTCGCATCATCTTTTTCTCTGTGGACATTCTGTAGACATGTTATGATTTCAGCGCTTGGAGACGAGTGTCACCCTGACAGTTTATCGACTGCCATCGGGTGTGAGAGCCATCAAAACAACCGCATTCCCTCTAAACGCTGTAGCAATGCTAATGCTACATCTACAACTGCTAATGCTGCACATCACCCAAATCACTCCTAATGATCCTTATGACTTCCTGTCTCAGCGAAAGAGACAGACACAGAGAAAACTGGGCAAAGAGAATCAGAGAGAAACAGAACAATAGAGAAATAAAGAGAAACAGAGTGAGACAGAGAGATACAGATAAAGATACAGATAAAAATAGAGTAATGAAGAGAGAGAGAGAGAGAGAGAGAGAGAGAGAGAGAGAGATATTCACAGAGATAAAAAAGAGACAGAGTGAGACAGAGAAATTGAGGGAGACACAGTGAGGTAAAGATAAAGAGAGACAGAGTAAAACAGAGATAAAGAGAAACAGAGAGAGATAAAGAGAGACACAGAGAGAGATAAAGAGAGAGGAAGTAAGAGAGAGGGACAGAGTGAGACAGAGAGACTAAGAAAGACATAGTGAGAAAGAGAAATAAAGGAAGACAGAGTGGGAGAGAGAAATAAAGAGACAGAGATAAAGAGAGAGAAAAATAGACACAGAGAGAGTTAAAGAGACAGTGAGAGACCAAGAAGGAAATAGAGATATGCACAGAGATTAAAAAGAGACAGAGAGAGAAATAGAATGATACACAGGGAGATATAAAGAGAGACAGAAAGAAAGACAGAAAGAGAATGACTTTTTCCTGCAGCTTCTCTTCCTCTCCTGAGTCTCAATCTGGATCTTTTCCTTAGGGCTCTCATGATGGAATGTCTAGACTTTGCTTTATCTGGGAGATAAAGTCAGATGTTCCCTTCTGAACATACTGAAGAGCTAAGCTGATCTGACCTGATCTCTCTGTCCTTCAAGGTTTTGATGAGTTCCTTAGTCGTGCTCCACTCAGGATCTTCACTCTCTTTTTGTTAATGTTTTTATATCTTTGCTCATCTTTTCTCCTTCATGTCTTCCCATTCCTTTGACTAGCGTTTACCTCATCAGGTTAGCTTTCATGAGTTACCTGGCAGGAGCAGATCGAGGAGAACCATGTGTCATTGTTCCTTTCAGTTGTACAGAATATTAATAAGATCTATGTGGGAGGGACTTGTGTCATTACCCCTGTGATTGGTCAGGATTAGGCAGGACTAGCCCCACCCACTTCATGCCAGTGTGAAGCTCATTAATTGGAGGTTTTTATTTCCCTGGTGAGATTCATCACTTCAAAACAGTTTTTGTTTTCAGGAAAAACGAAACATTTTACTTTTTTTTTCTCCGTGGACGTTCTGTAGACACGGTGTGATTTCAGCACTTGGGGACGAACGTCACTCTGACAGTTTATCGACTGTCATCAAGTGTGTGTGTGTGTGAAACTCTGGAACACCTGCATTCCCTCAAAACCCTGACTGCAGTGATCGTTCAGTTTTTAAAGAATGAGGGGCAGATTGCTGTCTCCTCTAGCAGGGGCAGACCACTGTCTTACCTCGAGGGGGCAAATTACTAGCTCACATTGCAGGGGCAGATTGCTGGCTCACCTTACAATTGCAGACCACTAAATCCCCTCACAGAGGGACTGTTAATTCCCCTCACAGAGGAACATTGCTAGCTCCACTTGCAGGCACAAATTACTAGCTCACCTTACAGGGGCAGATTACTGACTCACCTTGCAAGGGCAGTTTGTTGGATCACCTTGGGTGATCCAACACAGGGGCAGATGAAGGGGTACAATTATTTCTTTTGTCTTTAATCCACTCCCTATCAGCACACTGAGCATCATTCTGTCCACCTTCAGGAACACTCACCCCGATCTACCACTTACATCACCTCCTCCACAAGTCGGCTGTATGTTTCTCAATAGGAGGCTTGTACAGAGACCTCCAGCACCCTCCGAAGTCTGGGCCAAACAACTCGGACCACCTCCACACCTTTACTCTTCTTAGGACATTTTGATTTCACTTTTACATGTGATGTACAATGTTTTTTGTTGTGTCCTTGAACTTCCCCAGCTCTGGGGTTTT
This sequence comes from Silurus lanzhouensis, assembly GCA_039877035.1. Classification (NCBI taxonomy): domain Eukaryota; kingdom Metazoa; phylum Chordata; class Actinopteri; order Siluriformes; family Siluridae; genus Silurus; species Silurus lanzhouensis. The sequence continues at coordinate 96,173 of JBCEWE010000288.1, forward strand.
GAAGAGAGTTCTTCTAACTCCATCCTCCTGGTCTTCCTCCTGTACAACTGCTGGATCCCTGTGTCCTGCTGAAGTGATGCAGCTGTTCTCCATCTGTTTCCATCCCTGAGATGTTTAATCTTGTTGCTAACCCTAACCCACCAAGCAGCATTTTATGCTGCCTAAGGAGAGGATCCTGTTTTTTTATTATAGGGTTATAAAACAACGGTTAGCCAAGTATCCAGTCTTCCGGGTGTGACATTTCTCTATGCACCACGCTTTTAGCATGGAATGCTATAACTGTTCAAGTCTAATTCTTACAGCCTGAGTACAAATAGCTGATTATAATAGCTAAGCCTGGATGCTCTCCTAAGTAGAGCACAGGCTATGTTGGTCCATCCCAAGTATCTTCAAATAAAAGTCTCTGTGCTGCCTGTAGTTGAGCGGTGATGATCTGACTTCTTATGTCCACTAGGCTTTTTTCTCCTTTCTGTACTGCTACATATAAAGCAGGTGCAGGAATCCCGTGTTGCCCAGTCTATAAGAACTCCCCAAGTTGTCTTTGCTTTTTCGTAGATTTAAATGGAGAGCTATCCAGGCTAATGCAAGTAAATTATGGCATGCCGCAAGGTTCAGTTCTAGGACCCCTGCTCTTCACAATATACATGCTTCCGTTAGGAAATATTATTAGAGGGCATGGAATTAGCTTCCATTGTTATGCTGATGATACTCAGCTATATATCTCATCTAAACCAGACGATACAGCTCAATTAACTCGGATAACTCAGTGTGTTAAGGAAATAAGAGATTGGATGACCCATAACTTTCTACTTTTAAATTCCGATAAGACTGAGATTTTGCTCATCGGCCCAAAAACTAGTATACAGAAGCTCCAGCATCTCAACCTGCATTTAGACGGATGCTCTGTAACCACTAGTTCAACGGTAAAAGACCTGGGAGTTATTTTAGACAGCAACTTGTCTTTCAAAAATCATATCAACCAAGTTACAAAAACAGCCTTCTTTCACCTTAGAAATATTTCTAAGTTAAGAAACATGTTGTCTATATCCGATGCAGAGAAGCTCGTCCATGCGTTCATGACCTCCAGAATAGACTACTGTAATGCGTTACTAGGTGGATGTACTGCATCATTAATAAACAAGCTTCAGTTAGTCCAGAATGCAGCAGCCAGAGTTCTTACAAGGTCAAGAAAATATGATCACATAACCCCGATCTTATCGTCCCTACATTGGCTTCCTGTTAAGTTTCGAATAGACTACAAACTATTACTTCTCACTTATAAAGCACTAAATGGTTTGGCTCCCATGTATCTATCCAGTCTTTTAACTCGCTACAATCCGCCACGCTCCCTGAGATCTCAAAACTCTGGGCTTCTAGTAGTTCCTAGAATAGCAAAGTCCACTAAAGGTGGTAGAGCTTTTTCACATTTAGCTCCTAAACTCTGGAATAGTCTTCCTGACGGTGTTCGGGGCTCAGACACACTCTCCCAGTTTAAGTGTAGATTAAAAACATATCTTTTTAGCAAAGCCTACACATAACACACATCACATATCATAACCTTGTGCTCCAGAACATCTGATCACATGCACATTATCAACTTGTGCTGTTAATATCATGAACAGCAGCTACGCTAATTCCTCTCCACTGCTTCTCTTTCTCTCTCCATCCCGAGACACCCTGAGGTTTGGCCAGCTCCAGTCACCTCCCACCATCTTGATGATTACGGACCTTTGAAGAAGTAGATGCCGAACTCACAAACATCCCGAACCATCTAGAGACGTACCAGTGCCATTTGGATTCCGCTACATGTGTGGAGTTTAACATTGGACCTCCTGGAGTGTTTAAAGGCTCTGGCATGGAGAAGCTGATGCTGGATCTGTGATGATCACAAATGTTGAGCTCATAAAACTCGGAGCTACTAACCATATAGACTGTATAAGACTGTAGAAAGAACATCACTTATAAACGTATACTCCAGTAATCATGTTAGTTCTCCCTCTCCAGTGTTCTGTATTGTTGAAAGATTTATGATCAAACTCTTGATGCCACCCAAAATGAGGATGGGTTTCCCTTTTGAGTCTGGTTCCTCTCAAGGTTTCTTCCTCATAACATCTAAGGGAGTTTTTCCTTGCCACAGTCGCCACGGCTTGCTCATCAGGGACAAATTCACACCATTCACCATCACTGTTGATTTGTGTAAAGCTGCTTTGAGACAATGTCTGTTGTGAAAAGCGCTATACAAATAAACCTGACTTGACTTGACTTGACTTGACTTGCTTTTATCATGTCTTCTGATGGCTCTCGAATGTTCAGCTTGTGCCAAAGCATGGAGACTTCTGTCTGTATTCTTTTCTACCTAGAAACACCACTGGACCCTTCATTCCATCTATTCTCAATTACAATCCCCCTTGAAGTTGTGGTGATCCTCTAGTTCTCCAGATAAACTCCTCACTTTTTGCCCAGTTGACTTTGGAAGATGATGCATTTTTAAAACCCGTTCAAATGTTTTTAATTTGCTTAGTAGGGGTCTGCTCTGCTGTATAGTTGTCCTGAAAGTGGACACCCCTGGTAGATACCTCTCTTAACAGGTACTGGACAACTCCCACTTCCTTTCTTCAGCATTACCAACACCTCAGCGTACAGTAGTTTTATCCACAAAAATAATTGGTTCTCCAAAAACAAAAGTTTCTAAAACTTTAAAAAGGTGGCATATTAATCAGCAACTTTTATTCAATTGCATAAAAAGATAAAAACAGATTGTTCTGTACACATCAATAGGACAGGACACCAGTTTTCAGCAACCAGTGTCCGTTCTTTGGTAGAAATCTGGTAATACACCCTTCTCGAAGCTTACACGGAGACGTTCTATAAGTCTTTTCCTAAAACACCCCAAAACTCATCGAGTCCTGTTGCTCGCCCTGTTGAAAGCTGCTGCACCGCCTCCGATAGTTCATCAAAACTAATTCTTCGCTCCAGCATATTGTTCAAGTTTAGGAAGTCCATTTAAAAGTTGAGCCATGCTCTCGGGCTCACAGTAAGTCCATCCAAACAGTTCTTGATAAAAGTCTGTGGCCGTCGTTCTCACTGTCTTCTCGACGAAGGGGAAATCTACACTTCTGCTGTGCTGATTTACGCTCAAGATTAAAATGTCATCCATTTATTTTATATTGTATTATTATTATTATTATTATTATTATTATTATTATTATATTTATATTTATATTCTGGCTCTTATTAAAGCACCTTTTACTTGTTCTAATAGAGTCTTCAGCTCCAGCATCTTTCCTTTTAAATCAGTGTTTACACCCCCTTCATTACATTCAATTAAATGTTTTATTTTACTAATATCCTTTTTCTGGCTGCACAATGTTCTTTTCTAAACTCTGTGGTATTACAGCAAAACTGTTCACAAAAGAGACTAATATTTGTTTTACCCACATCCCTCACTCAGAGTCTACTCAAACCCCAAGAGAAGAGAGGAAATAAGATAGATAGATAGATAGATAGATAGATAGATAGATAGATAGATAGATAGATAGACAGACAGACAGACAGACAGACAGAGGTATGTTCCAGCACAGCTACAGGAGAAGAATTACAGTATTACATTATAAATCTTTTCTCTCTTTTCTTCTGGAATAAATTTGGATGTTCAGTGAGAGTCCAGTAAACCACACACACACACACACACACACACACACACACACACACACACACACACACACACACACACACACGACTGCAGAAACCTGAGTGCACTTCCAGGAACTGTTGTTATTTTGTCTCTAAAAACTCCAAACATTTCAAATTGTATTTCACTCACGCGCACAATCACACACACACACCCACCCACACGCACACACACACACACACACACACACACACACACACACACACACATACACACACACACACTCACACCAAGGGTTTAGATTGGCTGAGAGCAGGTTGTTGTTCACGATCAGAGCAGAGTGTTTTTTGGGTCACTGCTGAACTCGGAGGTATCCATCACGGGATGAAGAGCAGCCCTCAGGAAGCGTGAGTGCTCTTCAGCGCTTCTTCTCCTCGCTTCCCCTGAACTCCGAGTGCACACGCTGATCATTTGCAATCCAGGCGTTAGGGACAAGCTCACTGCTGTAATTACGAATGTAGCAGTTACCGTATTAATGCTAAAACATACTAACGAAACCATACTACACTTCAGCAGCAAAGCTCTAATAGAAGTTTGAAACAGTTCATATTCGGAGAATAAAGGAAACGCCAGGTCTGGTGGCATTTTAGAAAAAATATTCAATCAGTTGATTGGAGGTAAAAGAAGAGTTCAATCACAACCATACTCCAAAAGCACCACCACACTCTAAACACCATCATCACACCCCAAAGACACCACTACACCCTAAACACCACCACTCCCAAAAACACAACCACCACAACCATGTCCTGTACACCACCTCGTCCCTAAAACACCATCATCACACCCCAAAAACACCACCATCACCCCCCCAAAAACACCACCACGCCCTAAAAACACCTAAACACCTGTTTGAGTAAAAGTCAGGAGGTGGAGCTGGAGGTAGCAGAGCTGAAGATGTTGAGGTTTTCGTTGGGAGTGATGACGATGGACAGGATTAGAAATGAGTTTATTAGAGGGACAGCGCATGTAGGACGTTTTGGAGACAAGGTGAGAGATTGAGATGGTTTGGATATTTGCAGAGGAGGAACATGGGGTATATCAGTAGGAGAATGCTGAGGATGGAGCCACCAGGAAGGAGGAAAAGAGGAAGACCAAGGAGGAGGTTCATGGATGTTGTGAGTGAAGACATGTAGGTAGTTTGGGTAAAAGAGGCAGATGTAGAGGACAGGGGGGGTTTGAAAACAGATGGTCCGCTGTGGAGACCCCTAATGGGAGCAGCCGAAAGAAGATGCCCTTAAATCACCACCACGCCCTAAACAGCACCACCCCCAAAAACACCACCACCACACCTTGAACACCACCACCACGCCCTCAACAGCTTTGCTTCTGAAAGTTACATTTACCTCTGACTGTAGCAAAGCACTGACACTGGAGACTCCTTCCATACACATTACATCAACATCTAAACAACTGGCACACACAGTTTTGTGATTAGTGTGTTTATTTGCAGCTCTGCAAATGAACCGTTGCTATAGCAACAGAAAGCAAACTGATGCCCACCTGAGCTACTGTTCTGGAGAATAAATCAACCACATCATCACCCTTAGAATGTAATTTTATTGAACACAGAGACCTGAGGAGAGAAACTGAACTTGACATGAAGATACAGTCTCTGCTCATCCCATTGTGTGTGTGTGTGTGTGTGTGTGTGTGTGTGTGTGTGTGTGTGTGTGTGTGTGTGTGTGTGTGTGTGTGTGTGCAGGAGCAAGCAATGACTTGCCCCTGCATCACCCCAATCGTCCACACGCGAACAGGAAGTCAGCATAAACGCAGTAAGCGTTAAGCAGTCGGCTGATTGAGGTTGTGACCTTGGACCCATCTTTTCAGGTGGAGATGTTTCAATGCCCTGACTGAGCTTCCAGCATGTGTTCCTTTTAATACAAATGTGCAGGAACGTTGCTGAGGTCTGCAGGATGGTCTGGAAATAGAATTTCCAGATCAGGACATTATCGTTTTTTTTTATAGCAACCGCATGCTTGAAGAAGATGTTCGTGGTAGTAGCCTCCAAAAGCTTTTGGAAGTTCTCCGGCATCTCCCGTTCCATCTGCAGTCCCGTCAAGATTCATAACTCTACATCTGAACAGAGCATCAAACTTCAGAAAGCGGTCTTGTGGAGAACATCAGCGGGAGTCAGTGAGCAAATGTGAATCATCCGAGGTGTGTGTGAGCATCAGCCTTTCTCACACACACTCAAACTAGCATGATTAATTACCATGCTAATGTCTTCAGACAAGCTAAATAAGAAACAGACGGATTTTTCCGAACGTTTTCTCCTCGCTCCAGCGCTGAACTCAATAAAAAATTCAATCCTTCTAATCAGTCGCGTTTCGATTCGTCTGATAAAAACGTCACAGTGACACACAGAGTGTGGAGATCATGCTGATCATCTCCAACACACTTCTAACCTCAGATCCAGAGCTTTCTGTGGCTCAAAAGCAACATGTGAACTTTTTTGAAAGTTCTTTCAACATCTGATTTGTACAAGAACAGGTTTCACGTTTCAGAGAAGATAATTCTACCTGCAGAAGGACGATGGAGTAAACCTGTGTGATGACGGTCATTCCGAAGAATCCGTGCGGGAAATCGGATCATTCGGGATCGGTGTTATTACCAGGTGTGAACATGGTGCGATATGAGAAACATTTTGTCTTCCTTCCTGTTTTGCAGGTGAAGAACGAGAGTAAATTGGAGTTTAAAGACGTTTTTATTTTTATTTTTATTTACAGAAGCATAGACGGAATAAAATTCGATTTTAAATCAATTCTAATAGAAACGTTTTCCTGGATTACATTTTACAGCTGAAATTTTCCATTACGGTATGTGCATGTACAGTAAATCACATCCTAAATTTTATTTCTTTTTATTTTATATTGATTTAACGTGTAACATGTTTAAACGCAAAATTATAATTTAAATGCCCTAAATCCTATTAAATTCAAGTAACAATGAACAATGTTCATTTACACTGATAATGCGGTAATAAAGAATAAATACGATGCATGGGATTTCTGTGGGATATTTGTAGCAAAAAAAGTGAATTAAAGATCTGGATTTGAAAATGCATTCCGAGCTGACCACGCCCACTCTCCGTCATGACGAGGTCCGTTCCACAGTTTCTCCGAGAATCTGCTCAACCACTGGAACGTCAATGCGGGTGAAACATTTTTAATTTTGCAACTAATAAAGTGTCAAAATTTGTATGTAATTGACCTTTATAAACCACTGCTGGAGATAACAAATGTAACTGATTTCAATTAATTTTTCTTTTGTATCAAACTGTAAAATGTCAATTTAAATACAGACAAAACGTTTCCATTGCATATTACATTTAAAATTTCATTTTGCTACTCATGGTTTTTTTTATTGATTCAGGAACAATAGATTAAATGGAAAACCTGATTATTTGAATTAAAAGAGAGAAAAATCCACTTTAACTGTAGCTCTTTGAAAACGCCGTTTTCAGTGTGTGAAAACAGAGGCTTCCGAAAACGATGACGTATTTTCAAGTCATTGGCAGGACGTTTCAAGAGCCGAAAATAAATAAATGACGCGGGTCGAAGTGTCTGACGTGTTGCTCACGCGCAGTACAGAGGCGTCAGCGTTTTTAAACGTTTTACTGCTAATGAACGACTTTTGGCAAACGATTGAAAACGAAAGTGTGGACGCGGATCGTTTACAGACGTAAACGCCGTTTTTAAGTTTATCCAGACTCGTGTAAACGTAGCCTCTGAAAGCACAACCAACAAGAGCCCTCATGTGGGATGAAGCAAACACTCGCTAGTTCCACAGATGAAGCAGCTAATCATCCTCAGCATGGAAAAATGTCAGGTTCCCAAAGCACAAATAAAGCCATCGGTTTAGTTTAGATACGTTCTGGATCTGTTCGAAGTGCTCAAACACGTCTTGATGTCACGACAACCTCAGGATGAGAAATGCTAATCGCTTGCATGATGTGGCGGATTTTCTAAAGTATAAATGTTAATGTTGATCACATGGAGTTCCCCGAATAAGAGATGTTTTTCATACCTGGCAGATGGATGGAAATCAGGCTGGGATGGGAATCTTTGTAAACTTCAGTCCACATTTAATCTCCATTCGCTCTTATAATAAGCTCCACTCTTCTGGGAAGATGTTCCACTATATTCGTTAGCGATCTGGAGCTCTATAGCAGTTGATCTTCCAACACATAGAAAGCAGATCTTATTGAAGCTGGCTTTGTGCAAAGGGAGGCCATCATGCTGAAACGGGTTTGGGTCTCCTAGTTTCACTTTGTGGAATGACACTTTCTTGTCATTTCAAGACTCGACTTCTGCAGCTCTCTGCTGGCAGGTCTTCCCCTGAACGCTATTCGTCCACTGCAAATGATCCAAAATGCAGCTGCACGACTTGTGTTGAATCTGACCAAGTTCTCCCACACCACCCCACTGCTGCTCCTTCACTGGCTTCCAGTAGCTGCACGTATCAGATTCAAAACACTGATGATGCCTTCAAGGCCAAAAATTGACCAGCGCCATTTTACCTCAGAGACCTCATCACATCTCGCACTTCACCACGTTGTCTGAGATCCTCCATCACTGCTCGACTGGTACCACCTTCTCTCAGAATGAGAGGTAAGTACACTTCAAGGCTCTTCTCTGTTCTGGCACCGAGGTGGTGGAATGAACTTCCCCCAGATGTCCGTACAGCAGAGTCCCTGAGTATCTTCAAGAGACAACTGAAGACCTTCATCTTCCTGAAATACCTAAATTAGCACTTTCCAAGTTTGTAGAATTCAAGAGTTATATTTATATTAAGTTTGTAATCTTGTGTACAGTGTAGATTTATTCATTACTAGAGACTCAAAGCACCTTTGAACGTCGCTCTGGATAAGGACGTCTGATAAATGCCGCAAATGTAAATGTAAAATGGAACATTATTGGAGCAGTTTTGAGAAGAACCACATACTCTCCGTTCCTCTGGACATACCTCTCTGGTCACTTCTAAGTACAGATGTAAAAAGTTTAGTGGCCGGTCATATGCCGTCCAGGGACCAAAGCCGTGGAACGCTCTTCCAGCTCACAATCGATCCATCACTGTGCTGAGTGTTTTTAAATCGCAGTTGAAAACTTTTTTATTTATACAAGCTTTTAACACGGAGCCCTGTTTCAACTGCTTTTTTACATATATATTGTGCTCTTATATTTTTTATATTTCTTATATTTTATTGTCCACTGTCTATTTTTTATTTTTCTTATATTTTTTTTTACTGGAAAGTGCCTTGTGCTCCTTTTGGTTGCTGTAAGGCGCTATATAAATAAAATTTGACTTAACTGATGTCTGGAGAAGACTGGTGTCTGAATACTTTTGGCCAAATTGTGTATATGGTTTGTAATTTGGAGTGTTGATCAACAGGTTTTCTCTTCTTCTCTCCTCTCTCTCTATCACTAATGCTTTGTTTCTTTCTTCGTTTTTCCTACTTCGTCTCATCTGAACTCTTGAGCTCAGAATATCATCATCACCTTGGAGGATGAAGTCTCACGTCACTGCGTCTCTTTTTTCTACACATTAACTGATGTAATTAAAAGAAAACTGATGAACATTATCTATTAAAAAAGCTGAACAGCTGGTGTTCGAATGATATCAGACTGTCTCGTCTGGTTACAGGGAAAAGATGTGAGGTGAGAAACAAGGAGAGACGTGAGGACTGAAGTGAGGAGAGAAACAAAGAGAGGCATGAGGAGAGACCTGAAGAGAAATGTGAGAGGAATGTGAAATGGGGAGGAGAGAAGCGTAGAAAGATGTAAAGATGGAAGTGAGGTGATACATGAGGTAAGAGATGTGAGGAGAAGTGAGGTGAGACAAGAGGAGAGGTCTGAGGCGAGACATGAGGAGAGACATGAGTAGAGATGTGAGGCGAGACGTGAGGAGAAGTGAGGCGAGACGTAAAGAGAGGTGTGAGGCGAGACATGAGGAGAGACATGAGTAGAAATGTGAGGCGAGACGTGAGGGGAAGTGAGGCAAGATGTGAGGAGAGGTGCGAGGTGAGACATGAGCAGAGACACGAGGAGAGATGTGAGGCGAGACGTGAGTAACAAAACCCCACATCAGGTGGAGAGAAAAGTCCTATAGCAAACGCTTATGTCCTATAATCCAATCAGGTTCAGTTTTCAGCAGGAACGGACTAAGCCATTACCCAGCATCCTCGGCTTTGTGTCTCTCACACACACACACACACACACACACACACACACACACACACACACACACACACACAAAAGCCTTTACATCACATTCATTCTCCAAACCAAATTCAAGTAAACACTCCTTATATGGTCAGCACTTCCTGTCCTTGTTACCTGGTTGCCATGGTAGTTAATTGCTCACTTCCTGTTCCTCTCCTCTTTTACTATTTAATGAGTATCTAATTAAGTTCTGGCTGGTGTTAATGTTTCTGATTTTACTGCATTCTACTTCTTATTCTTGAGATCTTTATGGCTCGGTCCTTGATCTCACCTTGGGTCAATCAACCATGAACGTTCAGCAGTTTTTTTCTTCTCACACAGCTAATCTGAGATTCTCCTGTGCATTTCTCCTTACGAAACCTCAGAAGAATCTGTCTGTTTTTAATCCATACAGATCACTCAGGTGCTTCTTCAGTTCCTTGCCATTTCTTGCAGCTTGCTCCTGGCAGGTCTACCAGTGAGGAGCATTTAAAACCTACACCTAATCCTGAATGATACCAAGTGAAGATCTGATATATGGAGTTCCATGGTGGTAGCGTAAATGCCTACAGCTGAAGCAGCAACTGAAGGAATGAGGACATTCCCTTCCTTTAGCTTCTGAAGGCAGCTGTTGAAGGTCAGTGGAGAGAAATGCATGGTTTTATTTAACTTCTGAGGACCACCACACTGCTAAGCTCCTTTACTATTTCCTGGATCTTGACTAGATTTCAATCACTATTGATCACCTACAGTACAAAGTCACTATCCAGTTTTCATTGCAGGCTTCTAGAGTTCCTCAGGATGAATAAGATGGTACTATAATGATAAGGGAGTGAGGTGTATTAGATGTTAATGGATCATAGAGAGCTCACAAGAGATGATGGATGTTTGGATGACAAACACGAACAGTACATCCTGTAAACTTCCACATGTCCTCCAGACCTTCAGTGTGATTATAAGTGTGTCATTATAAATTATCCTGGTCATCGTCACGGATTCTGATGTTTTCTTTAAACTGCGCGTGTTTTTGAGAACATCATTTGCATCATTAGCTAAACATCATAATGTTTCTCGGACCATTGGAGAAGCATCTTGAGGATTATCTGCTGGACTGTGTAATGAGCAAGGACAATGAAAACCTACATAAACACCATCAGAGTGCAGACTGAAGAGAAGAGGAGAGAAGAGAAGAGAAGAGAAGAGGAGAAAGGAGAAGAGAAGAGGAGAAAGGAGAAGAGAAGAAGAGAGAAAAGAAGAGAAGAGGAGAGAAGAGAAGAGGGGAGAAGAGAAGAGAAGAGGGGAGAAGAGAAGAGAAGAGAAGAGAAGAGGAGAGGAGAAATGAGTAGAGAAGAGAAAAGAAAAGAAGAGAAGAAAAGAGGAGAAAAGAGAAGAGAAGAGAAGAGAAGAGAAGAGAAGAGGAAAGGAGAAAGGAGAAGAGAAGAGAAGAGAAAAGAAGAGGAGAGGAGAGGAGAAAAGAGAAGAGAAGAGAAGAGAAGAGGAAAGTGAGAGAGTGAAATAGTGTGATAGAGTGAGTCAGTAAGTTGGAGAAAGAATGAGGGAGTGAGAGAGTGTGATAGAGTGATAGAGTTAAAGAGTAAAAGAGCGAGCGAGTGAAAAGTAAGAGTAAAAGGTTGAAGCAGTGTGATGGAGTGAAGCAGGAAGAAAATGGGGGAGTGAAAGTGTGAGAGAGTGAAAGAGTGAGGAAATGGAACAGTGAGGAAGTGAAAGAGTGATGAAGTAAGAGAATGAAAGAGTGAGGAAGTGGAAAAGAAGTGGAAGAGTGGGGAAGTGAAAGAGTGATGGAGTGAGGGAATGGAAGAGTAAGGAAGTGGAAGAGTGATGGAGTGAGGGAATTAAAGAGTGAGAGAATGAAAGAGTAAGAAAGTGGAAGAGTGATGGAGTGAGGGAATTAAAAAGAGTGAGAAAGTGGAAGAGTGATGGAGTGAGAGAATGGAAGAGTGAGAAAGTGGAAGAGTGATGGAGTGAGGGAATTAAAAAGAGTGAGAAAGTGGAAGAGTGATGGAGTGAGAGAATGGAAGAGTGAGAAAGTGGAAGAGTGATGGAGTGAGAGAATGGAAGAGTGAGAAAGTGGAAGAGTGATAGAGTGATTACTATTTTATTTCCTAAAGTATTTTTCTTTTCTTTCTGGTGATGTTTATGTGGGATTGTATAGAGTCAGTACCTGGAACATGACTAAACAAAAACTTTACTAATGACAGAAAAACAGAAAAAGGGAGAGAGAGATATAATGAGAGAGAGAGAGAGAGAGAGAGAGAGAGAGAGAGAGAGAGAGAGCGCACACACCTGGACGTCCTGCAGGTGAGGGAACAGTGTCCTCGTCTCAGCACTGACAAACGTCCTGCCAGGACTCAGACTAATTGGCCACTTCTGAGAATAAAAACCCACTGCACCTCCTTATCCAGCCTCTGAGCTGTGTGTGTGTGTGTGTGTGTGTGTGTGTGTGTGTGTGTGTGTGTGTGTGTGTGTGTGTGTGTGTGTGTGTGTGTTAGAACACAAATTTCTTATTGCTGTTTTATTTGATTTGGGTTTTATTTTAATCATGAATCATGAGAGGTTTTGAGTTTTTATTATAATTATTATAATTTATTATAGAATATTCACACATCTACATGAACAAAGAGAAATATTCATGAAAGAAAGAAAGAAAGAAAGAAAGAAAGAAAGAAAGAAAGATAGAAAGAAATTTTTTGTATATATATATATATATATTGATATATATTTTAATAATAATCATTATTATTGATTATTGATCAGTCAAATGTTCGCTGTAACTCAGTTTGTTTATTGTTGTTGTTGTTTACAGTATGAACTTTATGGACTGATTGAGTTGTATTGTTTGGTGTAGCGTCTCCTGCTCATTAAAGATTCACTCATTCACCTCAATTCCTCTCCCCGTCTTTACCGCTCCTGGGTGTATGTTAGGACACGCCCACTTTCTGTTCATTAGCCCTACATCTGATTGATTTGTTGCCGAATGTAAAAGAAAAGTGAAAAATGTGTCCCTTTTCCCATCAGACGCATGAAGAAAGTTTGGCATGAAGGTGGACGTGGTTAAAAGTCACTGAGAAGTCGTTGTGTGTTAGCGGCTAATGAGGAAAACACATTAGCATTCAGTAGCAGAGCGCAGCTGAAGTAATTGAGCAGTGGGTTTTAGAAGTGCTTCACACAGACCTGATATTCATTAGCAGCCTTTAAAGCTGCTCTGGTGTTCAGCTCATAAACATCTGAACCCAGCGCAGGAACACGCAGCTCCAGATGCAGGAACACAAACCCCTGGAAATACACACTTCACCACCTCCACAAGGCAGGCTGGGGATTGAAGGGCGAGAACGCTAAATCAAACACAGCCTTCTGCAAACACAGATATTGATCCTGTGCTCTGGAAGAACAGGACACAACCCTTATCTCCTCTACGACCTTTAAGAACTCAGGCCTGTCTGAGAAACATATCTTCCAGACACCACCATCGGCGTGGGTGTGTCGTGTCCCAAATCACACACCTTAAAGTCCACGTAAACACCCCTCATCAGTACACTGTGGGTGAGTTACAATCTACACACCTTATAGTTGTGCTCTGTACACTGTGGGTGTGTCCCAAACCAAACAATCTATTCACTATACAGTGCACTGTGGGTGTGTCCTAAAACAAACAACCTTTACACTTTACAGTACACTGAGTGTGTGTTACAAAAACACACTTATTAACTATACAGTACACTGTGGGTGTGTCCTAAACCAAACAACCTATTCACTAAACAGTACACTATGGGTGAGTCCCAAACCACACCCACTATTCATTAGACATTCCCCATAAACACTGTTGATTGGGTTTTGAGATCAGCTGTATGAGTGTGTTATAGAAATAAAGCTCCTCAGCAGCTGCATCACACCTCACCATCATTTTTCTGTGATCCTGACACTGTGTTCATTCAGCTGTTTCCTGTATTTAGCATGGCACATCTGCTTCACACACATGACTGTACACTAGCACCATGACAGTCAGAGAATTTACCACACAAACACACACACACACACACACACACACACACACTTGTCTAATCTCTTTTTAAAGACTTTCCATTGTTTACATGCTAAACTGGTAAAAAAAAAAAAACAGTTAGAAAGAAGGGTTAGGGTTTAGGGTTCTTTTAGTTTTGTGTTTCTCTTTCCTAATTACAGATGCTGTCGCCATTCATTGGTTGAGTAACAGAGAATTACTGAATTAGTGATGATGATGTTTCAATAAAGGCCAACAAACTATTAAAGATTAACGAGTTCATTGAGTCCAGTGAAGTAGTGGTGTGGTTTGTTGTATGCAAGATGTTCGGTTTATCACCATTGTACCCCTCTGCCATTAGGCTGATGTGCATGCTGTGTGGACAGGTCATATAGGGATGCCTCTACATTCCTTCCTGTAGTGTTTCCTCTGTATTGACACACTAGGGCCATGTACACACATACAATTTCCTTTAAAAACTTATATTTTTCTCCAATTTTTAGTTTTTGCCTTCTGTCCACACTGAGATCCCAGTTTACGTCAACAAAAACGTATCTATTTAAAAACACTCTCCAAAATGGATAAGTGTATTTGTACGTCACAGTTTGGGCTGTGAAAATGAAGGCTTTAGAATAATGACGCATTTTTAGTTGTGACAAAAAGGCACCTTTCCTCGACATTTCAAACATCGTGACGTTGCAAAGAGCCAGAAAGTAAATTAACGGCAGGGGGAAATGACGCGGGTCCAAGCGTGTTACGTTTTTCTCGTGTGTAGTGTAGAGACCTAAAGCTTTTTCAGTGTGGATGAGCAACTCATGGTAAACGATTGCAAACGAAAGTGTACATTTTCAAATGTACCCAGATTAGTGTAGACGTAGCCTGGGTTCGAGTCGAGTATGTCTTTTCCGTCCAGACGCCATCACACACTCTCTGCATTTCATTAACAGCATTTGGGAGACCCCATTTTCCAGAGCCACTTATAAATGAACAGTTAAGAGTTAAGTTAAGGGCCTTTCTCATGGGGGCCGTTTGGTGGTGCTGGGATTTGAACTCATTATCTTCCAATCCAAAGTCCAATGCCTGAACCACTGAGCTACCACTTCTGCATCTTACTCCCCTTTGCTACAAACTTTAAAAGAGGGATGTCGCCGTTCTAAAAATCTTCAAAATAATCAGCTTTCCAGATGTGGAAGACGTCCCCAAACATATAAAAAAAAAAAAGTGTGTTCCAAACCACACACCCTATAGTCCACATAAACTTATCATCAGTACACGTTGAGCGTGTCCCAATGTACACACCCTATAGTCCACAAAAACACCCCATATCATCCCACTGTGGACATGTTCCAATCCACATTATATTTATAATACAGTATACATAAACACCATCAGCACTCCACTGTGGGCGTGTCCCAAACCACACCCACTATTCTCTGCAAACCTTTCTAAAAAGCTTAATTTTTTTTATTTTGAGACAATTAGCTTTCCAGATGTGTATGACGTCCCCAAACACGGAAAAACAAAAGTTTGAAACGTAAAATGTTCTTATTTATTATCTGTTTGGACTGGTCAATTCATTAATACGTTTTAATTAATACGTCATGTCCCTGGAAATGTCCATCTCTGCTTCCACTCAAGGTCCAAATGTAATCTAAGCCTAATCTTTATACACACGTCCTTGTGTTCTTTTGGTAAAACTGAATCCAGAGCAATCTTTCAGGTTCTATAAAGATCATTCAGATTGTCTCTTCTGCTTGAGTAAATATTAGATTTCGGCTCTGGAGTCTGTGGGACGCAGAGCAGCAGCAGGAGGATTGCTGAACTGGGCCAGATGGCTGATTGGATTTGGTTCGGGGTGGAGGGGGGATGGAGGCGGGGGAGGGGCAGAACTTGATTAGCGGCGCTTGTCAGAATCAATGCTAACTCTTTAACCTGACGCCGGGTCACGTTTAGTCGAAACGCCGATTTCTGATTTAATCTGCACTTTGTGGAGTCGGAAGATGAATTCCGGGTTTCTCCAGCAGGGAGTGTGATGCTGATCATTTACAGTGAACACAGGGTTGAATTATGGATTCTGATTGGTTAAGAATGGTTTGATTAATAAAAAAAAATGGAACTAAATTCAGAAATGATGCTTTTGGAGCAGCTGCAGGTCCAGAACATGACACAGAAGAGCAAGAGAAGGTTTTTTAACCACCATCAAGATGAATCAATCGCTCACATCACCAACAAACTCCAAACTCATCCACTTCATTCTATAGCTAGCTAAGCTCTTGGTGTTGATATTTTGAGCCCTGGTTGCCTAGCAACAGTGTTAGTTTTCCCACAAAAGGCAACGAAAGCTTTTACATCACTTGTTACACTTTTGAGTCAAGTTGCTAATTACAAGCGCTAATTATTGCTCCAATAGCCTTTT
>JBCEWE010000288.1:115000-152500 GCA_039877035.1 Silurus lanzhouensis
GATGGAGAATCAGCATTCACGTGTCTCATGGACTTCAGGGTGTGATGTTTTATGGACCTGCTATATAAAGGTTCTCCTCTAGCTAGCATTAGCATTGCTAACCCACCTGTGGATATCAGATCTCTTCTGTTTTATATCATTTCGTGTGTTATGGTTTTAAAGCCACGCCCACTCAGAGCCACACTCATTGACTCGTAGTGTGTTAGTGTGAGAACACACTCCTGGTGTGTGTGTGTGTGTGTGTGTTATAGCCAGACGGTGTGTGTAGACAGAGCGTGACCTTGTGCTGTGACAGTAAAACGTTCTCCTCAGCTCTGCTGTGAATCTTCTACGTGTCATGCACGATGATGAATCTTCACGGCTTTTATAGAATCCCTTTTTTTTCTCCTAAACCAAATCCAAGTCATCTGATCAAACACACTCCAGCTTTCACTGTCACCAAGAACATGAGGTGCAGTAGAGAAACACAACATCAACAACACGCTGTAGATAACGCCATGCCACAGACTGAACCCTACACACGTCTGATCTCCCAGGGGGCGGAGTCACAGTCAGAGTTCTAATCTGAGTCAGAGCTATTAATCAGTGTCAAGACTGAGTAACTCTAAACCAAAGCTTAACATAGAATTCCAGTCCGAATTTGAGTTAATAATCGCAATTGGACAGAAGTGCTGATCAGAATCAGTCATAGTCCAAATCAGAGTCAGAGTTAGGACCTTCAGGAAATCAGGCTCACACATGCACAGCCAGAATCAGAGCTGGATTAAGACTCAAAAATCACTGTTTGAAAAATCACAATCAAAGTCACATTCCAAATCAGATTCAGAATATGAGTCAGAACCAAAGTTAGATAGAATCAGAGTCAGAATATGAGTCAGAACCGGAGTTAGATATAATCAGAGTCAGAATATGAGTCAGAACCAAAGTTAGATAGAATCAGATTCAGAATATGACTCAGAACCAGAGTTAGACAGAATCAAAGTCAGAATATGAGTCAGAACCAGAGTAAGATAGCTCAAAGTCAGAATATGAATCAGAACCAGAGTTAGATAGAATCAGAGTAAGAATATGAGTCAGAAACAAAGTTAGATAGAATCAGAGTCAGAATCAAAGACAGAACCAAAGTTAGATAGAATCAGAGTCAGAATATGAGTCAGAACCAAAGTTAGATAGATTCAGAGTCAGAATCGGAGTCAGAAACAACGTTAGTTAGAATTAGAGTCAAATAATTAGTCAAAACTGCAGAACCCCACTGAGATAGAATCAGGTTAAAATAGTAGAGTCAGTGCTAAAATGATCTTCATAAGAGTCAGTACTGAGTCAGAAATGAGTCTGAGTCACACTTTGAGTCAGAAATACAGTATAAATATAGGTCAAGTTTAAAGTCTGGAGATGATCCTCATGGAGATGATCAATGACATCCTTAACAGAGTTTAGACTCCAAGTTAAAAGGAATCGGAGTCAGAGCACAAATGAGTCTGAAATCGAGTCAGAGTCTTTTTAGTGCACTGAGTTCACACAGCGATGTGTTAATGTTCTCTCAGTGCAGCAGGAACACACCTGGTGTTTAACACTAGCGCAGGGAACTGTGCTAATACATGCTTAAGTGAAATAAAGAGGAAGAGAGAAAAGGAGAGAGATACAGATAGAGAGAGAGACGGTTAAACGTGTGAAATGGAAAGACGAAAGTGTGAAGTCAATCAGTGATTTGGAGCATTTCTGAATTTACAACCTGCACAAATTAGTCATTGTTACAGGAAAAACGAATGTGTACAAGATAGCACCTTCTGCTTCCTTCACCTCTGTTAGCACTGTTAAGTGGGTGTGTGTGTGTGTGTGTGTGTGTGTGTGTGTGTGTGTGTGTGTGTGTGTTTAAAAATGTAGCTGTTTGAAGCACAAGTGTTAATGATCTAATAAGCTGAAGGTGTGTAGGAGCAGGAAATAATATATTTAAACATGGTTAGAGGAGATGTGTATTCCATACGCTATAATATTCCATACACTTCAATATTCCATACACTTCAATATTCCATACACTTCAGTATTCCATACACTTTAATATTCCATACACTTCAGTATTCCATACACTTTAGTATTCTATACGCTTCAATATTCCATACACTTCAGTATTCCATACACTTTAATATTCCATACACTTCAGTATTCCATACACTTTAATATTCCATACACTTCAGTATTCCATACACTTTAGTATTCTATACGCTTCAATATTCCATACACTTCAGTATTCCATACACTTTAGTATTCTATACGCTTCAATATTCCATACACTTCAGTATTCCATACACTTCAATATTCCATACGCTTCAATATTCCATACACTTCAGTATTCTATACGCTTCAATATTCCATACACTTCAATATTCCATACACTTCAGTATTCTATACGCTTCAATATTCCATACACTTTAATATTCCATACACTTCAGTATTCCATACACTTCAATATTCCATAAACTTCAGTATTCTATACGCTTCAATATTCCATACACTTCAGTATTCCATACACTTCAATATTCCATACGCTTCAATATTCCATACACTTCAGTATTCTATACGCTTCAATATTCCATACACTTCAGTATTCTATACGCTTCAATATTCCATACACTTCAGTATTCCATACACTTCAATATTCCATACACTTCAATATTCCATACACTTCAATATTCCATACACTTCAGTATTCAATACGCTTCAATATTCCATACGCTTCAGTATTCTATACGCTTCAATATTCCATACACTTCAGTATTCTATACGCTTCAATATTCCATACACTTCAGTATTATATACGCTTCAATATTCCATACACTTCAATATTCCATACACTTCAGTATTCTATACGCTTCAATATTCCATACACTTCAGTATTCTATACGCTTCAATATTCCATACACTTCAGTATTCCATACACTTCAATATTCCATACACTTCAATATTCCATACACTTCAGTATTCCATACACTTCAATATTCCATACACTTCAGTATTCTATACGCTTCAATATTCCATACACTTCAATATTCCATACAGTTCAGTATTCTATACGCTTCAATATTCCATACACTTCAATATTCCATACACTTCAGTATTCTATACGCTTCAATATTCCATACACTTCAATATTCCATACACTTCAGTATTATATACGCTTCAATATTCCATACACTTCAGTATTCCATACACTTCAATATTCTATACACTTCAATATTCCATACGCTTCAGTATTCCATACACTTTAATATTTACATATAAATAAGATGATGGTTAGAGGAGGTGTGTTAATGAGATGACGGTTAGAGGAGGTGTGTTAATGAGATGATGGTTAGAGGAGGTGTTAATGAGATGACGGTTAGAGGAGGTGTGTTAATGAGATGATGGTTAGAGGAGGTGTGTTAATGAGATGACGGTTAGAGGAGGTGTGTTAATGAGATGATGTTTAGAGGAGGTGTTAATGAGATGACGGTTAGAGGAGGTGTGTTAATGAGATGACGGTTAGAGGAGGTGTTAATGAGATGAAGGTTAGAGGAGGTGTTAATGAGATGACGGTTAGAGGAGGTGTGTTAATGAGATGACGGTTAGAGGAGGTGTGTTAATGAGATGACGGTTAGAGGAGGTGTTAATGAGATGACGGTTAGAGGAGGTGTTAATGAGATGACGGTTAGAGGAGGTGTTAATGAGATGACGGTTAGAGGAGGTGTTAATGAGATGACGGTTAGAGGAGATGTTAATGAGATGACGGTTAGAGGAGGTGTTAATGAGATGACGGTTAGAGGAGGTGTTAATGAGATGACGGTTAGAGGAGGTGTTAATGAGATGACGGTTAGAGGAGGTGTTAATGAGATGACGGTTAGAGGAGGTGTTAATGAGATGACGGTTAGAGGAGGTGTTAATGAGATGATGGTTAGAGGAGGTGTTACTGGAATACTGAAGCGTATGGAATACAATAATGGAATCTTAAACCCCTTTTAAATCTATGATACTGATTTAAAGATGGAATATGGAATGTATGAATAACAGTCTGTTTTTATTGTGGATGCTGTGGATTGTTTTGCATTGTGCATTTTTATTAAATTCAAATCAAATGATTGTTGTAAATACAGTGGAACCTCGGGTTACGAATTTAATTCGTTCCGGTACTTCATTCGTAACCTGAAAAGTTCGTATCCCGATACAAATTTCCCCATAATAATGAACAGAAACTTCGGTAATTCGTTCTGGACAACCAAAAATATTACTTAAATAAAAATGAAGCCAATATTCACTAATATTATTTACTTTTAACATGTTATATTAAAATCATACCACATAAAAACATACAAAAGAGGAAAAGATCTTTAGCGGGTACTTTCCCTTTGAGAAGACTCGCTGCAGGAGATGACGTTCGTAGAAGGGGGAGGAGGGAGAGTTATTGTTTGGAAGGAGAATCTTATTATATTATATTATTTATATATTTTTATATATTATATTATAGAATATTAAAGACAGTGTTATTAACACGAACGCTGAGACAATTGTTGCATAAGAGGGAAAATGAGAGCTGTTTCTTTAAGGCTACTATCAGTTGGTATTGAAGTCCAGAGTGAAATTCATTATGGGTATTGTACTTGGGAAAAGACTGTAACCCTGCTAATCTATCTTCATAAAAACAAGTCAAGTGCTTATGCATCGGCTAATGTTGTCCATCTCATCATTCCACGAGCATCAACTAACGAGTTGTTACGCTGCCGCCGGGAAAAGTTAAAGCGGATAAGTAACATGATGCTCTCGCTAGGGACACAGGACGCTAACTGATGTGACAAGCTGTGTGGATAGAGCAAAAACAACCAACCTGCCTGCGATTTTTTGGTGAGCGACGTTCGTATCCCGATATATTGTTCGTAACCAGGGGCAAAAATTTTGATGAACTGCGATTCGTAACCTGAATTATACGTATGCCGGTGCGTTCGTAACCCGAGGTTCCACTGTAATGAGTTAAAAAGGCAGGAAAGATTCCAGCAAACGTTCAGCTTCTGAACTTTACATGTTCATCTGGCAACTGAGGATTAAATTTAAAAGAAAGAAGAGAATTGCCTGGATAAGTAAACTCCAGGTCCCAGGGTGTCCGTGTGAGTGATTTGTCCAAGGGAATGTAAAGCCGAAGCCAAAAATCAATCGTACCTCTTCAATCTAAAGTCTTTAAAGCTTCCTAAAACAATTTTCCTTTTCACTTTACTAATCAGAATCTCCTGATATCCGCAGCAGTCTTCCTGACAGTGACCAAAAACCGCAATTTCTCCTGTAAATCAGCGCAGCGGCTCTGCTTGGAGTTTGATCTGTTGGCAGAAGAAATGAAAGTGACTCGTACGCGTCTCTCCTGTGTGTCTCTCCCATCTGATTGGTGTGGACAGCTCCTCGGAAAACAAAGACAAACGATCCTCCATCAGCACCTTCCTCCAAAACCTGCTCCGTAATAAGGGAATAGCGAGCCTGTAAGGCGACAGCTTCAATCAATCTTCACCTGATTGGCTGTGTGTCCTCGGGGTGAGATGGGGAAAAAATAAAATAATCATAAAAATAACCCAGTAATTGGTTTCGGCTTTGATACCGCAGAAGTCTGGAGCACTCCGCGTGCTGATATCTGGGAGAAACATGAGTGCAGAGTAAATAGGAAAACAAGACGTCCTCTTGGTGATTGCTCAATTCCCCCTCATTTTCCCCCTCGCTTGTTTTGAAGGGCTCAGGCTAACGTTATTCTCTCAAGCTGTGCGATTAACATCGTAACGTCTTTTGCTTTGATGTGTCCGATTTTAATACGCTTTACAAAACACGCTCGCTGCACGTCTCGGGGAAAATAAATTACAATACGCTCTACAGCCGTGTCTCAGATCGCACGCCAAGTGCACGGGACTGATGCTGGATAATGGCCCGTATTTGCCAAACAAACATTCCGTGCCAACTGGTAGCCATAATGCACCATGGAGATGAAAGGGGCGGGGCTAAAAACAATTTACATTATCTCAAAGCAGCTTTACAGAATGTAAGGAGAACAAAATTCACTTCTAGTTAAATTGATGTGTTTATTCCCTGGTGATGAAGTCTGGGGGAGACTGGGGCAAAAAAAAAACTCCCTGAGATGGTATGAGGAAGAAACCCTGAGAGGAACCAGACTCAAAAAAGGAACCTCGTCCTCATCTGAGTGACACCAAGAGTGTGGTTATAAATCATTAAAACATTACAAACACCGGAGAGTAAAAATATCACGAGCACCTCAAAGTGTGTGATTACAATAGAAGTAACGTCCTTTGGTCAGTCAGTTGAAGTTGTGGAACCAGGAGCTCCTGAGCAACATCTGAAATTATTATTGATCCAAAACCAACTCCTCCATGCCAGAGCCTTTAAATGTTCAATGATGCAGAAACAACAAGCATCCTGAGCCACCTAGAGATCTTCCAGCTCCAGTTTAATGTCACTTCATGAAGATTTCAGTTCCAGTTCAGTTCCAATCAAGACATTTTGAGTCTTGATTTAAATCTGAACTCTTCATGAAGTGACATTCAACTGGAGCTGGAACATCTCTAGGTGGCTCAGAATCCTTGCAGGATCACCATCTTCTCTTCAAAGGTCCGAAATCTTTCTGAGATGGGACTCAGATGGAGCTGAAGCAACCTATCGATGCCTGCGTATCACAGAACACATGATAACTACCGCAGAAAACCACTCTGTCCAGCGTGACATTGAAATTAAAAAGCACAATTGCACATTAACAGGAAGTTCTACACTGCACTTCCTCTAATGAAGCAGTGTGTGATGGGTTGTATTTGTATGCAGGGTATCATGCGGTACCGCCCACATTTGCATACTGTAAATTGTCACGATTATGTGATCGAACCAAATTCATATTTTTTGCAAAATCATTCAATTAAAAAGAAAAAAATAAACAAAATCATAAACGTTACTTACATTTAAATAAATAGCAATAACACGAAAAAATTATTAAACACAGTAAACATTTCTGCTTGTAGAACCCACACTCCACATTTCAGTGTGTATCAGTGTATGTGTGTGTGTATCAGTGTATGTGTGTGTGTATCAGTGTATGTGTGTGTGTATCAGTGTATGTGTGTGTGTGTGTGTGTGTGTGTGTGTGTGTGTGTGTGTGTGTGTATCAGTGTGTGAGTGTATGTATCAGTGTGTGAATATGTGTGTATCAGTATGTGTATCAGAACACATCGGTGTGCGTCAATGTGTGTGTACCAGTATGTGTATGTATCAGTGTGTGTGTGTGTATCAGTGTGCGTATCAGTGTGTGTGTGTATGTATCAGTGTGTGTGTATCAGTGTGTGAATATGTGTGTATCAGTATGTGTATCAGAACACATCGGTGTGCGTCAATGTGTGTGTACCAGTATGTGTATGTATCAGTGTGTGTGTGTATCAGTGTGCATATCAGTGTGTGTGTGTATGTATCAGTGTGTGTGTGTATCAGTGTGTGAATATGTGTGTATCAGTATGTGTATCAGAACACATCGGTGTGCGTCAATGTGTGTGTACCAGTATGTGTATGTATCAGTGTGTGTGTGTATCAGTGTGCATATCAGTGTGTGTGTGTATGTATCAGTGTGTGTGTGTATCAGTGTGTGAATATGTGTGTATCAGTATGTGTATCAGAACACATCGGTGTGCGTCAATGTGTGTGTACCAGTATGTGTGTGTATCAGTGTGTGTGTGTGTATCAGTGTGCGTATCAGTGTGTGTGTGTATCAGTGTGTATGTGTGTCTGTGTGTGTATCAGTGTGTGTGTGTGTGTATTATTGTGTGTATCAGTGTGTGCATCAGAACGCATCGGTGTGCGTCAATGTGTGTGTACCAGTGTGTGTGTGTATCAGTGTGTGTGTGTATCAGTGTGTATGTGTATATCAGTGTGTGTGTGTCTGTGTGTGTATCAGTGTGTGTGTGTATTAGTGTGTGTATCAGTGTGTGTGTATCAGTGTGTGCATCAGAACGCATCGGTGTGCGTCAATGTGTGTATCAGTGTGTGTGTGTGTGTGTGTGTGTGTGTGTATTAGAGTGTGTATCAGAACGCATCGGTGTGCGTCAATGTGAGTATCGGTGTGTGTGTGTGTGTGTGTGTGTGTGTGTGTATCAGTGTGCGTGTGTATCAGTGTGTGTGCATTAGTGTGTGTATCAGTGTGTGCGTATTAGTGTGTGTGTATTATTGTGTGTGTATCAGTGTGTGTGTGTATCAGTGTGTGTGTATTAGTGTGTGTATCAGTGTGTGTGTATTAGTGTGTGTATCAGTGTGTGTGTATTTGTGTGTGTGTGTCAGTGTGTGCGTCAGTGTGTGTCATCCTGCCTCTTTTTTTAAACCTGAACTGAGCACTGAAGTGTTTTTTCCTGTTGAACACACCTGATGCAGTGTTACACTTTGAGTGTTGTGTTTGTGGTGTGTAATGTCAGCAGTGTTAACACATTTGAAATTTAATTAGCAACACATCTCTGGAAAAAACCCTGCAGCAGTTCCAGGCCTTGTTTACTGTTACCGAGACTGATCTCGTCATCGATCCTGAGCTTCATCAGACAGATCCTGTTCACCTCACACACGTCTCCTCAGTTAACCTTTACACCTCGTAGCACAAAGTTCGAGACACGTAATTATTTATGACGTCTTTAGATGTGCTAGCATGAAAATTTTCCCTTTGCTTGAATTATGCGAAACCTGTTCCAGCATGACAATGTCCCTGTGCAAAAAGCCATCTTCATGAAGATCTGCTTTACATTGGTTGGAGTGGAAGATCTCCTGCTATAGAGCTCTAAAATGAATGTGAACACTGACTGCACCCTAGGCCTCCTCACCTTCTCACCTACATCACTACCTGACTTTAAATAAATCTTCCCAAAATCTAGTGGAACATCTTCCCAAAAAAATGGATCTTCTTCCAACAGTAAATGGAGACTTCATATGGAATGGGATGCATAAAAAAATTCACTTGCACCAAAACTGCAATTTCTCAGTAAACGTTCGGGCTTGTGGAAGTGGAAGTGTGTTTAATGCTGATGGTCTCACTAGTTTGCTTTGAACACAACCATCTCAGTCTGTGGGAAGAGAACATGGTGGAGGTGAAACCTTGGAAGATAAGATGAAAAAATGAGGTGAAAATAAATAGTATGGAATAAAACCTAAAAGGACTGATGTATATTTGACATTCTTTGATGGCCTCATGTTTAAAGTGTTCTACAGAAAAGCAGCTGATACACACATGCTTTAGCTCACACACATCTGCCGTTTACACTTTACCATTAAAGCACTTCTACTTTTTCCAACTTTCTGCTCAGGAAGCTTTCTTCACACCGCATATGAAAGCGCTTAGCGAGATCTTTATGTTCCTTTCACACCCGCTGGGAGTTTGCACCTGAAATGAGGTGCAGTGATGTGAAAATGCATCTGCAGCTACAGTTAAACGAAATCCAGTATGGTTAATGTTTGAGTGCCATTTTAAATGCAGGAAAATTGTCCAGTGAGGTTTATTCTACAGGGAACATAAACAAAGTCTGATCTGATCTAACAGGCGTATACATGGTCTTCAGTGGAATGGGTTCTCAAGAGTTATAAATTGTTTATAAAGTGGACCGGGACTTAATCAAGATCTACACTAACCGTTACCTCTAGAAATAACCAGTAAGACCAGACAAGACTTTTACCTAATGAGAACAATACAGCACAAAGATCTACACCAACCAAGACTAAGATGCATACCGACTACCAAGAAAGACCAAGGTCCTTACCATCCTACATTAGAACCAACCACAAGACAAAACCAAGACACAGATCAACCAGCCCAATAGATAGAAAACCCAAGATCCACATCAACTGCCATCAAGAAAAGAACAAAACCTTCATTATCTGACGGAGACCAGGACAAGACCAGGAAGCATCAATTCTGAAGTTCCAAAGTGGTTCAATGGTAAAGAACTCACCTTGTGATCACAACATTGCACTCTGAAATCATTTAATCACACAATCTTATTTTTCTTTCCCTTTTTCATCAACTTCGATTTCTCCTGAGGAATTGCAGGAGAAACATTTGTGACAGATTTTAAAACCTCATTTGAACCAACTGAAAATCATTATTAAATCTCCTGAGATGTCAGACAGCCTGTTTACTCATTTCAGAATCTGGGGGGCTGCTAGAGGGCAGGTGTTGGGGGTGATTTGGGGGTCTTATTTTAGGGCTGATACTGGGGCCGATACTGGGGCCTTATAATAGGGCTGTTACTGGGGCTGAAACTGAGGCTGATATAATTACATTTAAGGCATTTTGCAGATGGCCTTAATCAGAGCTTCTTATAATTAGTTATCTTAGTAACACCACTGAGCAATTGAGGGTTAAGGGCCTTGCTCAAGGGCCCAGCAGTGGCTGATTGGTGGTGCTAGGATTCGTGCCAATGGCCTTCTAAACAGATGTGTAGCATTTTGTTCTTCACAGGAGTATAGGAAACACCAGAAGCAGTGTATGTTGTAATCAAAAGTACACTACAGACACGATTTTAAAAAAATGTATTTGAAAATGTGGCGTCCTTTGCAGAAGTACTGTAATAAACATAATTTAATAAATACATTTAAAAAAAGAAAGAAATGTCCATTGCACTTACCAGCAATCTGTAAAAAAATATATATATAACTTACACGGGAAAACCGAATGTGAAAACCTACAGTGAAATCAATGCGGGGCTTTCTGAGAAGTTTAAAACAAACTTGGAGGCGAGTTGAAGTTCAAGGATGTTATTGTATCCTCGGCATCTCGAGCTGGAGAAAGGAGTCGATTTCCTGAGGTTGGAATTTATTGAACAGCTTAGAAGTGTGCAGCGTCATGGAGGGACTTTAGAGAGCATGCCAAAATAAATAAATAAATAAATACACACAAGAATACACTCTCTTACACACACACACGCGCGCGCGCACACACAAGTGCAAGAGGAAAAACTAAACCCATCCGAGCAGAAGCCCTCGTGGCCAAACACAGCTTGACATAAATTTTCAGAGTGAACGAACACACCTGCCTGCTGTGAGCTCAGGCATAAACAGAAAAAAAAACGCTGGGAGAGACCATTAATAATACAGTACACAATGTGCTTACAGCCGTGTGTGTGTGTGTGTGTGTGTGAGTGTGTGTGTGTGTACTCAGCCATTGTCTGACATGGACATAAACATTACTGCACTGTAAAATACCCATAAAGCTCCACCATGGGGATGACGCATAAAATCAATACGCTCGCTTCGTTCTACAAATGTCACTTTAATGATTTTATTCAGCACCTTGGGCCAAGAACACTACAGACTGTGTCGCAAACACTGGAATTTATGTCTACTTAGTTTTCCTACAAGACCATCTGCCATTTTGAGAAACATTACCCATGCTACAATGCTATTTTTTTAACAAGACTGTTTGACAGTGTTTATTTTATCTTTGAAAATAAACTGTTGTGTTTGACAAGTCCAAGATGAGACCAAGATCCTTAACGAATACAGCACTGAGACTTATACCAACTGCGACCAGGAAAACACTGATACCAGGCCAACACCGAGACTTATACCAACTGAGACCAGGACAACACCGAGACCAGGACAACACCGAGACTTATACCAACTGAGACCAGGACAACACTGATACCAGGACAACACAGAGATCATTCCATCTGAGACCAGGACAACACCGAGACCAGAACAACACCAAGACTTATGCCAACTGAGACCAGGACAACACAGAGACCAGGACAACACAGTGACTTATACCAACTGAGACCAGGACAACACTGATACCAGGACAACACAGAGATCATTCCATCTGAGACCAGGACAACACCAAGACTTATGCCAACTGAGACCAGGACAACACTGATACCAGGACAACACAGTGACTTATACCAACTGAGACCAGGACAACACTGATACCAGGACAACACAGTGACTTATACCAACTGAGACCAGGACAACACTGATACCAGGCCAACACCAAGACCAGGACAACACAGAGACCAGGACAACACTGATACCAGGACAACACAGAGATCATTCCATCTGAGACCAGGACAACACTGAGACCAGAACAACACCAAGACTTATGCCAACTGAGACCAGGACAACACAGAGACCAGGACAAAACAGTGACTTATACCAACTGAGACCAGGACAACACTGATACCAGGCCAACACCAAGACCAGGACAACACAGAGACCAGGACAACACAGAGATTATTCCATCTGAGACCAGGACAACACCGAGACCAGAACACCACCAAGACTTATACCAACTGAGACCAGGACATCACAGAGACTATGACAACACCAACATTTATACCATTTAAAACCAGGACAACTCTAAAACCAGGAAAACACTGAGACATACCAACTGAGACCAGGACAACACCAAGACTTACCAAGTGAGACCAGGACAACAATAAAACCTACATCAACTGAGGCCAGGACAACCATGAGATTAATACCAAGCTAAACCAAGACAACACTGAAGCCTGTACAAACTGAGACCAGGACAACACTGAGACTGATACCAAGCAAGACTAGGACAACACTGAGACGTGTATCAACTGAGACCAGGATCAACAAAACTATACCAAGTGGGTGGGGGAGGGGGTGGTAATCTTCTAATCATTTTATATGAAGGTCATGAGTTCAAATCTCAGCCACACCAAATTCCATTCCTGGCCCCCTGAGCAAGGCCCTTGACCCCATAACTGCTAAGTTGTATGATTGAGATAAATGTACGTCACTCTGGATAATGCCGTTTGCAAAATGCCATAAATTAAAATGTATGTCCTAGGACGACACCAAGGCTAATACCTGCTGAGCCTAAAACAACAATGAGACCAGGGCAAGACTGAGATGTATATCAACTAAAACCAGGACAACACTAAGACCAAGACAACATTGAGACCTGTACCAAATGAGATCAGAACAATATTGAGATCTTTACCGCACAAACAAAGACACAAACTCATACCAACTAAAATCAAGACAAGACCCAGACTCATACCAACCAACACAGGCTAACAGATGGGACCCATCAAAACTAGAACCAGAACAAAACCAGGACCCCTACCAATCAAGGCAAAGACCTAAATCCAGACCAACCAGGATCCATCAGATGAGTCCAAGACAAGACAAAACACGTTTTAGATAAAAGTGACACCCATTTCAACCACGACTAAGCCAATACAAAAACTCAGCTGAGACCAAATTAAGACCTTTACAACCTAGGACAAAAGTAAGCCCATTGAGACCATGAGAGGACAGAAATACATGTACATTCCAGAAAGAGGACAAGGACAAGGCAGAGAATTACACCATCTGACACCTACAATAATACCAAAGAGGACCAACATACACCAGGATAAAACCCAAGACCATACCAATAGAGACAAGAAGCAACCTAACAATCAAGACCAAGACCAGTACCAATCAGGTCTAAGATCATTTTTAACCCCAATCACGCCAAAATCCAGTCACCAACTCGGACTCCTGTCAACCATGACTAAGATAAAACCAGACCAACCAGACAAAACCAAAGATGAGGTCAAGGCCCAGAAACAACATCTGACATGGTACAAGAACGTTTAATTCTGACAACGTTTCAACTCCTCAGTGTTTCTTATTGAAGATGTGTGAACTTGCGGCAGAATTTATGAAATTTATTTTCTGTAATGGATGTAGACACATACACATCTGGAGATGAAGCGAAATGAAAGAGTGTGTTCTTGGTGTGTTGCCAGATCCTGCGTTAAAACTGCATTAGAGCAGAAACTCAATGTTTCATTATTCACTCCAAAGCTCCGTTATGGGTTCCCGAGCCTCCAGGAACATCAAAGGAGAAATTTTAGCAGAGACATTTTACATTTACAAGCGTTTCTCCTTCTGGGTCAGAGCGGTCAATATTCCACCGGTATGCCACTCGACCTGAGCACGGTTCACCCACACGGTATTTTGTTCATGGTCTCTCATCTTCAAATGAGAGACGATTAGCCGATTAACATGCTAGCAGATCATAATACTGACATCAGAAGTAAAGTAGCAACCAGGGGCCGTTCTATTATTCATGGCATGCTTCGAGTTACGGCTTTTTGACATGCTGGGAACGCCGAGGATGCGGAGAACACTGCCTTTGATCTTACCGAGACAGATACACAGAGACTGATTCCTCGACAAGTCCAAACACATATTAGCTATTGTTATTCTAGACACCGGCTGTATATCTCACACATGCGTGCACACATATTTACATTTACTGCATTTAACCCTTATTATTTAGGTCAACCTGAGCGATCCGAGGTTTTTTTAAAACACAACTCTAGTCTTTTTCTTACAGCAGAATAAACACTTTTACAGGCTTAACAGGTATACTAGTGAATTTGAATATGCAAATGAGCATGCTAATTTATGCACACACTTTTATATAACACTTTTTTAAAAACAGCGTATGTGAATGTATTATAGGAATATTAGAGCAAAATAATCAGTAATGATGTCGAGTTACTGTCTGATGTTTTCCAATTTCATACTTATGTCCATTTATAATTACAATTGAATGTTGGTAAAACAAGTTAGTTCTTGTTTTCGCTTACTTTATAGCAGCTATAAATGCTCATTCTCTCACCAGAATCTTTGTCATTGAAAAAAAAAACCATACGGGACCATAAACTACTCCTGTCCTGAAAATAGAACACCAGAGGGTCATAAGTTCAAATCCCATCACAGCACCACCAAGTTGGCATTCTTTGGCTCTTAAGCCAGGCCCTAAACCTTAAACTGTTACATGTAAAATGTCTTAGGATAAGGGCGTCTTTCAAATGTTACAACTTGACCTCTGACACTGGAAAACTTCCATAAAGTGAACATAAACAATCCTCTCTTTACAGAAACTTACAACATGTGAAAGATTAAACACACTGTTACTACAGAAACGATCACTATCAGAACGAATGCGTTGATATAAACCCGCACTATCATGGTAGTTCACTGGTTAAGGCTCTGGGTTACTGATAGGAAGGTCGGGGGGGGGTTTCAAGCCCCGGTATCGCCGAGCTGCCAATCTTGGGCCCTAGAGCAAGGCCCTTGACCCTCTGTGCTCCAAGGGCTCTGCCCCCAGCTTCCTGACAAGCGAAGAAACAGTTTGATTGTGCAGTAAAGTACATGTGACAGATAAACGCAATTCTATTCTACTGCTGTTCTGGAAAATTTATCATTACCTTCTGTCCAATCAGAATCCAGAGAGACTGTAGAAATGTAAACATGATTGATAAAAAAAATGAATAAATATTAAAATAATTCACTATTAATTGTATTAATCAGTAAATTAATTTAAATAAAAAAGAAATGAAATAAATGTGAAAATATGTAAGTAAAATAAGCAGGTATCATTGATAGATAGATAGATAGATAGATAGATAGATGGATAGATAGATAGATGTCAATATATAAATTAATTAATTCATAAATATGCACCTATTAATCACTATCTATCACTAGGCAGATGTAGGATAGATGTAGAATATATGACATTAAAGAAATTTTAAACAAATTTGACAGATGTTACAGATGTTACAGCTGAAAGAGAGAACACCTTAGCGAGCATGCCAGCAGTTCATCTCCTGCAGATATCCTTCAGCCGGGACTACTACTAAACTTGGCTTGGCAGTATAACTGACAGCGGCGTTTTCTCTTATCCCAAGTTGTTAGAAATGATGTGAGAGAGAAAGAACGGGGGGGGGGAGAGAGAGAGAGAGAGAGAGAGAGAGAGAGAGAGAGAGAGAGAGATTGGCGAGAGAAGGGGATTGGCGAGAGAAGGGGATTGGCGAGAGCAGTGAGCATTACTCATTATCTCATTGTTTGGAGGCAGATTGTGTGTTAATGAGATGCGAACGACAAAATCAGAGCAAACAAGAAGAAGAACAGAGAGAGAGAAAGAGAGAGAGAGAGAAAAAAGAGAAAGAGAACTATCTGAGAAACGTGGGGGGAGGGTAGTTCTTCTTCCAACACCAGGCTGAGAAGATCTGAATGATGATAAGTGTGCAGTTGTGGAGGGAAATCAACACAGACAGATGTTTTCTCTCGTTCCCCGCAGCGCTTCGCTAGATATCCAGAGGGAACTGAGCAGCAGCAGCCACTCTTTACAAAAAAACAATAATACACCTCCCTAATTTTCTCGCTATCTGAATTCAGCAGTGACTTCTCCGGGATGTGAAATGAGCAGGTTTGAATGAACCCCCCATTTACACCACCACCCTCAAACCCTCATTCCTTCCCCATCATCCCCAACCCTCTCGCTAGCTCAGGAAGATAAGGGCTTCATTTTTTCCTCAATGGAAAAACATATTACTCGAGTTGAAAATGAAGCACACATGCTTTCACTCGGCTGCTTTCAGAGCACGACGTTCGCTTCCAGTAGGTCCACAAATGTCTCCACAGCTAGCAGGACAGGCTAACTAAAGCTAATACTAATCATCGCTCCAAAAGTGCAGGCAATAAACCTAGCTGAATTCAGCATTCAGATAAAATACGTCTCATTTTTGCTTACAGTTTTTTCTGGAGTTTCTACTTTTCCAGTGACATCTGTGGTTTCCTAGCTACCATGCTAATGAAGCTAACACATGCCGTAACATTCATTCAGAAACTATAACAATTGCAAAATGAAAGTCATTCGAAACTTTTCTCAATGTAGCTTTTAACACTGGAACGTTATTAGGGCGGTCATCTTGGTCAACGATTTACCAATTTTCCAGGAAGTGACATCATTGTTCCTGGCGCATGAACAAAAAAAACGAATGGTGAAGATCTTTAAACTTCTAAAGGATTTAGAAGGGACAATGGCATTTCTCCTGCATCTGGAGAAGCATTTTATTGAAACATAGGAAAATATTAAACCAATGAAAAGTGAAGTTGTTCTAATGGCTAAATATTATAATGGCCATTATTATATATATATATATATATATATATATATATATATATATGATAAAATAAATATGGTTAAATATCCACTTTTTATTTCCATAGAGAAATCCTCTATTAGCATGAAGAACAGCTTTGCACACTCAACATCCGGACACTTAGTTTCTCCAAGCGTTACTTTGCTGTGCCTTTTGTGAAACTTGCCAAAGATGTTTTTCGCTAGTTCTTGTGAACCATTTAATCCCAGAGCAGTTCAATAGGATTAAGGTGTGGTCACTGGGCAGATTTTCAGTGGCTGTGCATCTCTAAAGACCCTCTCAATCCCACCCGTTCCTCCACCGAAAACAGCAGCAGCATGTGGATGAAGGTCTGTAGTGAGAACTAGTGGGAGCAGGTTGTATTGCTGGAATTTAGTGAGCTGGAATGGAAACTAAACTTGCCGGTCAGTCACATGTTTGTTTGGACTGGTAGAGGGATTTATGGCCCTGGAAGAAGAAACCATCAGAAATCCAGTTCTCCTAATTCTGCATGTGGCGGGTGTTTGTAAATGCACCTACTGATGATCTCTTCATCATGGCACCTGTTAGTGGGTGGATTTATTTATTAGGCAGTAAGTGAACATTTTGTCCTCAAAGTTGGTTAAAAGCAGGAAAAATGGACGAGCGTAAAAATGTATGCAAATTTGACCAATTGTGACGTCTAGACGTCTGGGTCAGAGCATCTCTAAAACTGCAGTTTCTGTGGGATGTTCTAATTCAAATTTTAGAACGTACACGTACACATTTATATATTAGTATGACATGTAGTGAAATGCTTTTTTTGACTGTTTTGATTTTCATGTTTAGATGATTAGATAAAGAAAAAAAAGTATATAAAAAATATAACTAGAGAGTATAAAAATAGGGTTAAGAATATTATATATATATATATATATATATATATATATATATGCTGTGTCCAGTTCAGAGTTGAAGTGACAGTGTGCAATTGTGCAGAATAATTGTGCAGTAAAGGAAAAGTGAAGATGGAGAGAGAGGTCCAGTACTAGATTCTTGGTGTTTCCTGGTTTAAACTCCAATTGGCCTGCGGGAAGAAACTCCTCCTCATTCTCTCTGTGTTTGCTTTCAAGGAGATGACACTTCCCTGAACGCAACACGAAAAAAAATAGTCCATTGTTGGGATGGCTGAGGTCCTTCACAATCTTCCTGGCCCTGGTCCGCCACCACGTGCTGTAGATGTCCTCCAGGTCAGGGAGCTCGGTGTGGATAGTACGTCCAGCTGATCGCACCAACCTCTGGAGGGCTCGCCTGTCCTTCATGGTGCTGTTCCCAAACCAGGAAGAGATGCTACCCGTCAGGACACTCTCAATGGTGCAGGTGTTGAAAGTCTTTAGCATTTCAGAGGGTAGTTTAAAGTTCCTTAAGCGTCTCAGATGGAACAAACGCTGCCGGGCTTCTTCACCAAGGTGTTGATGCGACCTGTGTTATGTAAATATCTAGGAACCGAAAACTGTCCACTCTGGGGTCCTGTTGATGTTTAGCGTTTGGTATGACCTCTCCTGTTTCATGCTAAAGTCCACTATTAACTCTTAAGTCTTGCTGACATTCAGGAGACGATTAAACTCCTGGCACCATGGTTTTTAATCTCCTGTAGGTATGCAGTCTTATCATTGTTGGAGATCAGGCCCACCACAACAGTGTCATCAGCAAACTTGATGGCCACACAGTCATATGTGTACAGCGAGTACAGCAGGGAGCTCAGAACTCAAGCCTGAGGAGCTCCAGTGCAGGGTGAGGGTCTACTGATCTGCAGTGGTCAGTAGCTATCAAAAGTTGTCCAAGAAAGGAACAGTGGTGAACTGGGGTTTGAAACGTGGGCGGTTGAAGCTCATTGATGCACGTGGGGAGCGAAGGCTGGTCCATGTGGTCCGATCCAACAGATCCTGTAGCTCAAACTGCTGAAGAAGTTCATGCTGTTGATGCTCAATTGATCATAAAAGATGCAAAAAGATGAGCTACACAATATTAGGCAGGTGGTCGGAATGTTATGCCTGATCGGTGTATATTTCTAAGAAGATGCTTCATGAAGATGCCAGATGTTAAAAAACTATATACAAATTAAATTGAATTAAACTGAAATCATGTAAAGGGATCAGCGTGAGCAGTGTCGAGAGAACCAATCAGCACACAGGTCGTGTTTCATGGCTAAACACGGCACATATAACAGGAAATGTTAGCTGTGACTGTTTACCTCGCCGACATTCTATACACATCCCTGAGTATTTATATTTCGTAATCCAGTCGTTAAATCCGAAATCGGTGAGGATTCGGTGTCTAGCTTAATGAAATAAAAACCTTTTCAGAGTCTTCAGTCTGTTTGAGGTTGAACCGGAGACTCCGAGGTCTTTCGGTTCACCTGGAGCTTCAGCTAAACCTCTGATCGACTGCTGAGTCGGAATCGATAGAAGAGTAAATCTGGTGTCCAGCTCGCCCTTGTGCACTTTGCGCACCCCTCTCTGAAGTGTCTCAACTCATTACAAACTCACATAGCTCACGATTACAAACTCAACAATCCACAAAATACACAACTAAAATAAGAAAATGCTGAACAGTCAGTTACGGTGAAGGGGCATGTATTTTTTTTAATATTAATGCCTAAACTCCTCATTATATTCAGGTTCCCAACCAAACATGTTCCAGCATGACACAAAATGCACAAAGCCATCTCCATGAAGATCCATGAAGATCTGATATCCATGGGTTGGATATGGTAAAAGATCTCCTGCTTTAGAGCATTTGACTGCACCCCAGGAACATCCTCACCGCATCTCATCTACATCAGGACTTGATTTTACTGACACCCTTGTGGCTGAATTAATCTCACACAAAATCTTCACAATCATCTTTCCAGAAGAGTGGAGCTCATTATCACAGCAAATGGAGACTTGGTGTGGAATGGGATGTTCAGAAATGTTATTATCTTTTGTCCATATAATGTAAGCAGGTGATTGGTTTCTGCAGGATTCTGGATCCTGATTGCTCAGAAGGTATTTTCTATAACAGCAGCTCAGACAGTTGGACATGTTTATGTCAGTTTTTTATAGAGCAAGAGCTTAATCTCCTGCACATACGTTCTGCAAACACGTTTAAAACAAATAGTAGGCATGAAGAAGATTTCTGTAAATATAGCTTGAAGTAAGTGCTGTTATTGGACATGAATCAGCTGTGCTGTCTAAACGAGAATTCCCTCTGTTTCATGTCGGATAACAATGAGATGCAATATGCAAATTAAATGCAGAACAAGAAACCATGATTTTCTCGTGATTTTCCGTAAATATTATGGCCTCCAGTGGGAGTCATGTGACCATATATACATCAGTTTAAATTCCTGCGTACTGAAGAAGGAAATAATAAACCTCTAATCCATGATAGTGAGGTAAAAAAAAACATAAAACATCTCACCCAAGCCTTTCTTATGGACTTTAAACCCAGCTTTCAAACCCTGTGAGAAGTCGTTCTGGGGTTTCACACTTCCCTGAAGGTTTGTGTCGTATTCTTACGCCCTCAGAGCCACACAGCAATCAAATTCTTCCCTTTCGGAAAAGTAGTTCCAGATTCTTCACATTTTCCTGATATTTGTGTTGTATTCCTACGCCCTCAGAGCCAAACTACAATAAAATCCTTCGATCCTTGGAAAGTAGATCCACGTTCTTTACACTTTTCTGAAATTTGTGTCTTATATCTACTCCATCAGAGCCACAATGCAATCCAATTCTTATCTTTTTGGATGAAAAGTTAAAAATTCTTCATATTTCTCTGAAAGTGTGTGTTCTAAAGGCATTAAAGCAAAAGAGCATTAAAATCATTTTCTTCAGAAAAACTAGTTCCAGATTGTTCACACTTTTCTGAAATTTGTGTCGTATTCCTCCACATTCAGAGCCACACCACTTTCAAAGTCTTCCCTTCAGAAAAATTGGTTTGAGATTCTTCATACTTTGTTAAAAATTCATCATATTTCTAAGCCATCTGAGCCACACTACATTAAAATCCTTCCCTTCAGAAAAACTAGTTCCAGCTCTGAGAAGATTCTTTTCACTCATCACATAAGTACAATCTCATTTAACTCTGCTTTGAGGTACAGACTGAGTGACAGTGTTTGTCTCTGAGTCATTGTGATTACAGCATGAAGATTCATGATCCATGGCCATGTTCTTCTCACGTCCATGTTTTGGACCATGGCCAGATGATTCCTGGCCATCTCAAACTTATCTGAATGTAAACCTCACACACACACACACACACACACACATGCTCATCAGAACCGTGGAGTTTTGCTTGCACTCTCGCCACAGCTTTTTTTAAATGTAATAAATGCTGGATGGAAGCAAATTAATAGACACAGTAAAGAATCTATAAGAAGGCAAATAGTCTGGTGCTCAATGAAAAGGATGTTGAAGGACAGTCTAGACTCGAGAATGAAGGCTCAATGAATAAAGTGATGTACTTTCAACATTTATCGATCTGAAGGTTGTGAGTTTAAATCCCAAAACCACCAGGCTACCACTAAGGGGCCCCTGGGCAAGGCCCTTAACCCTTATTCGCTCTAAAGTATTAAAAAGATCATTATAAAAAATTTTTACAGTGAGAATGAAACTAAATGAACACAATTCAACACGTCTCCTTTCACTAGAGCCACAACAAAGTGTGTTTTTGTAAAATTTCACAGGAAAGAAACCCTAAAAATATAAACATCCAGCTTTTCCTGAAAAGTGCGTCTTGTAAATGTTCTTGTAAGTGAATCTTTGATTAAATCGATTTCTTCTCCTCTGGTGGAATAAAAAAAAAAAGCAATTAAATTCACTAAATTTGAGATTGTGCAGTTTGCTACAGATGCAGGTTGCGAACTCTGACTAGGATCCAATCAAAAGAAATGAAAATGCTGATGTTATTGGACGCCTGCTAGAGGGCCTCGGCGTCGCCATCCCACAATCTAACTGGTGACAGCAACAGCTTCAAGCAACATGGATTTGAATCAGTAGGACACCTGCAGGTTACGCATCGATGGCCCCCGGCAACACGTGACGTGACGTCTGAAATCTGATTGGATAGAATTTAAAACAAAAGCTTACACTCAAAACACTCACGACTCAGCTCAACCTATAGAAACGCTATAAAATGAATATTGTGAATTTTTAAATACATATTTATGGATAAAAATATATCAAAAATACAAGTCAGCAATTCTGATAGACCAGCTGAGAAGATCTAGCAGGACTTCCTGAAATCTACTGAAGTAAAAATTCTGCAACATGTAAATACGAGAGATAATTATAAAAAGCTACATCAGTACAGCAGGGAAGGAAATACTGTAGAAGATCCTGGATTTCCTCAGGGCTTGAGGTGGTGATCATGAAGCTTGAAATGGTTCAGGAAATAAAACCCAGTAGGTGAGATTTTTCCTAAACTGGAGACCATGACGGAGTGTCAGGGGTTAATCTGGGAATTTGTGTTTCCCTCCTTGAAGATAAAGATGAAGATGAAGAGCATGGAGTCGACTCGTTGAGCGAGTGAGAGCGATGCAGCAGAGTAGAAGTCCTCAGAGACTCTCTCACACACACACACACACACACACACACACACACACACACACACACACACACACACTTCCTCTCATGCTGGAGCGAGGACAGATGGGATCTGATTTGAGAAATATTATTTGACAAAACAGTATTAGTTTTTGATAAATGATGGAATAAAAACAGTTCTTCGGGGCATCACTTCAGCACGAGTTCTTGTTCCAGTTTCGGTGTATCTTCTCCAACCGTCTCAGTGTGTGTGAACGTGCATAAATGTTTGCCTCCTCATTAGAAAAGCACTTTGTATTTTCCAAACGGCTCCCGCAAAGCATGCTGGGAGCAAAAGAGGTGGAAGGTGGATGCTGGAATCGAGCAAGCGAGCGAAAGAGAGAGAGAGAATGCGAGAAGTGTGAACATGCTAATGCTAATGTCCGCATCTGTGTGTGTGGGTGGTGATTCTGTTTACTCGTAATTATGCACAGCCAGAAACATCGCTTAATAATAAGGGCAATTAGCAGAGAAGATAAGCGCGAGACAGACGAAGGAAAAGAACAGCTCGCGTACAAGTAGCTCTAATAGAAAATATTCGATTAGCTGAAAAAAACTAGGAATATTTAATCTGTTTACGGCTACGCTGCTTACAGGACATTGTTTCTTTTGTACCTTGACTTGGCTTTAGGCTTCATAACATCTGAGAGGGTAAAGGATTTCTAAGTTATTTAGTGCAGATGCAAACGAGGTGTGTGTGTGTGTATGTGTGTGTGTGTGTGTGTGTGTGTGTGTGCAATTGTTCTTCAAAGCAATCATCTAAATCATGGACAGATGTGCAGTTCTTTCTCCAAGTGCTGTCTCAGGTGTATTCTGTCTCTGTGACACCCTCGACTCGCTGAGAAAACTTCTCCATGTTTTCCTGTTCCTAACAGATGCTCCTGCTCCTGCTCCGGCTCCGGCTCCTGCTCCGGCTCGACCCGTACACCAAACATCAAACCAGCACCCGTCTGGTGATCTGGCCTCAGGCGTGAAGCCTACAGGCAGTCCCAGGGTACGCTACAAGGCTGACTGCAAGCATGACCTCAAGATTCTTGCTATCAGTCCCACCAGATGATCGCATACAGAAGCTCGAGGAGGCAAAGAAATGAAGAAAGGTCTCTTGATGACCTTCATCCACCAGACCAACCTGATGCAGCAAGAACAACAAGAAGAGCCCAAGAAGTCCAGAAGAGTTGGAGCTGCTTTTCTTTTAGCAAAGTTGAGGTCAAAGCACAGGGTCAGTCATGAAACAGGTGAGGGTTAAGGGCCTTGTTTAGGGGCCCAAGAGTGGTAGCTTACTCCCGACCTTCTGAGCTACCACCTCCCTGAGAGGCAGAAATGGGGCCTCCTTCTGCATGAGCCTCCTAGGCCACAGTGGGCTCTTCTCTGACCTGTCCTCAGATCTATTCTTATAAATTGAACGCCTGCCTCTCAGCAGTTCTAAATCGTAAAAAATCTTCAAGCTATAAATGAGCAGTGACTCCGCCCACTTCATATTTCATATTCACATAGGAAGTGTTTGTCCTTCTCTCTCAGTCTCAGCATGTCAGGACATGATTCCTTTTTCAACTGTTTTGTCTCAAGTCAGTTCAAGGTTTAGAACAAGACTTCACACAAGAAGCCCTTGAACGTCCAAGCGAGCGAAGGCTCTTTGTTTACCCACATGCAGAATTCAAACACAAAGCCGTAGCCCACAGAAGGAAAAGAAAAAGAAGAGGAAAAAAAAAAAAAAAGTAAACAACAAGCCAATTCTCAAAGGTGTAGAAGTGAAGCCAGAGGTTAAGGGATGTAAATGCGGAGTGGTTTTTATTTCTTTCTTTCTGCAGGAATCGTGCTCATTATCTGTAATAGGGGTCAAAGCACCGGCAGACACGGAGTCCACACACAGATCCATTACTGAAGGTCGAAGCGAGGCAGGCAGAGGGCGAAAGCGCGGAAAACCAAATACACCAAGAAAGCGATTCGAGAGAGAGAGAGGAACGCGGGAAAGTAGCGAAAGGCTAATCGCGGCATTATGAATATGACATTTGAAACTCGACCCCGGGTTAGACGGGTGTCAGAACCTGTCGGAGATCAGCAGAGAGGAAGAACGCAGAGCAGCATGTATGATTACGTTCTTCTTTTTCTTCTTTTCCGCTATCCGTGTGTACTTTTCTTCTCCATTTGTTTTCCTGTCCAAATGCACAGAGCCCATCAGGCTGATTCGGAAGCTTCAGACCAGAGCAGTGTACACTATATATATACAGTGAGGAAAATAAGTATTTGAACACTCTGCTATTTTGCAAGTTCTCCCACTTAGAAATCATGGAGGGGTCTGAAATTGTCATCGTAGGTGCATGTCCACTGTGAGAGACATAATCTAAAAAAAAAAAATCCAAAAATTACAATATATGATTTTTTAACTATTTATTTGATGGATACAGCTGCAAATAAGTATTTGAACCCCTGAGAAAGTCAATGTTAATATTTGGTACAGGAGCCTTTGTTTGCAATTACAGAGGTCAAAAGTTTCCTGTAGTTTTTCACCAGGTTTGCACACACTGCAGGAGGGATTTTGACCCACTCCTCCACACAGATCTTCTCTAGATCAGTCAGGTTTCTGGCCTGTCACTGAGAAACATGGAGTTTGAGTTCCCTCCAAAGATTCTCTATTGGGTTTAGATCTGAATACTGGCTCGGCCACGCCAGAACCTTGATATGCTTCTTACAGAGCCACTCCTTGGTTATCCTGGCTGTGTGCTTCGGGTCATTGTCATGTTGGAAGACCCAGCCTCGACCCATCTTCAATGCTCTAACTGAGGGAAGGAGGTTGTTCCCCAAAATCTCGCAATACATGGCCCCGGTCATCCTTTCCTTAATACAGTGCAGTCGCCCTGTCCCATTTGCAGAAAAACACCTCCAAAGCATGATGCTACCACCCCCATGCTTCACAGTAGGGATGGTGTTCTTGGGATGGTACTCATCATTCGTCTTCCTCCAAACATGTTTAGTGGAATTATGACCCAGAAGTTCTATTTTGGTCTCATCTGACCACATGACTTTCTCCCATGACTCCTCTGGATCATCCAAATGGTCATTGGCAAACTTAAGATGTGCCTGGACATGTGCTGGTTAAAGCAGGGGAACCTTCCGTGCCACGCATGATTTCAAACCATGACGTCTTAGTGCATTACCAACAGTAACCTTGGAAACGGTGGTCCCAGCTCTTTTCAGGTCATTGACCAGCTCCTCCCGTGTAGTTCTGGGCTGATTTCTCATCTTCCTTAGGATCATTGAGACCCCACGAGGTGAGATCTTGCATGGAGCCCCAGATCGAGGGAGATTGACAGTCATGTTTAGCTTCTTCTATTTTCTAATGATTGCTCCAACAGTGGACCTTTTTTCACCAAGCTGCTTGGCAATTTCCCCGTAGCACTTTCCAGCCTTGTGGAGGTGTACAATTTTGTCTCTAGTGTCTTTGGACAGCTCTTTGGTCTTGGCCATGTTAGTAGTTGGATTCTTACTGATTGTATGGGGTGGACAGGTGTCTTTATGCAGTTAACAACCTCAAACAGGTGCATCTAATTTAGGATAATAAATGTAGTGGAGGTGGACATTTTAAAGGCAGACTAACAGGTCTTTGAGGGTCAGAATTCTAGCTGATAGACAGGTGTTCAAATACTTATTTGCAGCTGTATCATACAAATAAATAGTTTAAAAATCATATATTGTGATTTCTGGATTTTTTTTTTTTAGATTATGTCTCTCACAGTGGACATGCACCTACGATGACAATTTCAGACCCCTCCATGATTGCTAAGTGGGAGAACTTGCAAAATAGCAGGGTGTTCAAATACTTATTTTCCTCACTGTATATGTGCACTCTGTATATATACAGTATATGTTAAAAAAAATTAAAGTATTTGGACACCTGACTTTTCCAGCCACAATTCTATAGGACGTCTTTGGATGCATGAAATTTTCCCTCCACTGTGAACTTGGAGATCCAACTGTGTTCCAGCATGTGCACAAAGTGACAAGATATTGCCAAAACTGATCGGGGTTTGTGAATCATTTGCATTTTGCTGTTAGAATAACCGAGTGAATGTTCCACTAGATCTTGTGGAGATTTTGTGGAGATTCATGCAGCCACAAGGATGTTAGTAAAGTGATGTTGGTGAGATGTGTTGAGGAGGTTCCTGAGGTGCAGTCAGCGTTTACATTCATCCCAAAGTTGTTCAAAAGATCTATAGCAGGAGATCTTCCAACCCATGGTGAGCAGATTTTTATATCGTCATGTTGGAACAGGTTTGGGTCTCCTAGTTCAAGTACAGGGAAAATATCACGGTGCATCCAAAAAGTTTGGAGAGGAAGCACCTACGGGTGGAGAAGTCATTGTGGTTTACAATACACTCTGATTCCATGGTGGTGAATTCTAAATGGGATTTTCTGAGCTTGTGTGTGAAATGGCGAGTGATCAGATTTATGTCAGTGATGTTTATTTTGGATTGTGTTAGAGATTTTATTACATTTTGAAAATGAAAAAAAGAAAGAGGAAGCGAGAGACAGGTGCATTATGCAAAAAAAAAGAAGAAAGAAAAACAAAAAAAAAAGGAACGGCAGCGGCGTTGACACTTGTGACATTTCTGTTACAGTGCGAAGGAAACACCGAGCGCTAAGTGTTTTCAAACAGCCAATTACACGCAGAGGAATCAATTCCGGTAAGCAAAATGAGCAAAATAAATACGGTGTAGTGTGTGACAGGGTTTCAGCTTAACAGATCCACAAACAGTCATCAAACACACACACACACACACACACACACACACACACACACACACACACACACACACATTGTGAAAAAGGACTGAAAGATCCATAATGTGTGTGTCAGAAAGCAGAAATGGTGTTCACAGAGCCACGGGGAGCCAATAAATTGGTCCAGCTGGAATAGTGAGAGACGTTGGGTTGTCAGGAATGTCAGCTGTGTCTCTGCACTCGCCTCTGACACTCCGAGTCCGGCAGCCTGAGCCATTTTTATTTCATTATCTATCAAAAATTGAACCAAAACTCAAATGTGGACAGTTTCTACCCTGCACATGCAGCGAGGACAAGAACAAGGACGAGGACAAAGACGAGTGCTGAATTCTGCACTGCTGCTCACACACTTATACAACCTTTTCATTATTATCATCATTTTCTACATAAAAAATGAATAATGATGATGAATAATAATATAATAATACAAATAAGAAGAAGAAGAATATAAAAAAATTTATGCATAATTATTTTTTATTTTGCATATAATTTTTTAATTAAATAATAAAAAAAAATTCATTATTTTTTTATTTTCTGTTTTTTCCTAATTCAAAAATTCTTTCTTGCTTTTTTCTTAAGTTTTTCTTTCTTTCTTCTTTTATATAATTTTCTTTCTTTCTTTCTTTCTTTCTTTCTTTCTTTCTTTCTTTCTTTCTTTCTCCTCTATTCAGTATTCTGGTCCTCTACATGTATATATAGCTGTATTTCACTTTTCTTTTAAACATTTTCATGTGATTGTTTTTGTCCTCCCTCCTCTCCTTCATCTTTCGCTTGTCTTTTTCTTTCCTCCACATTAGTTCTG
This sequence comes from Silurus lanzhouensis, assembly GCA_039877035.1. NCBI lineage: Eukaryota > Metazoa > Chordata > Actinopteri > Siluriformes > Siluridae > Silurus > Silurus lanzhouensis. Next base: position 143,170 of record JBCEWE010000288.1, read on the forward strand.
TTCTCTTTATCCCCCTCTTCCCCGAGGGTTTCCTCCTCAGTGTCTCCACGTAAACACGGATCAGACGTGTGCACTGATTAGACTGTGAGAATGTGTCTGAGTGATTAGAGCAGCATCAAGTGTGTGTGTGTGTGTGTGTGTGTGTGTGTGTGTGTGTGTGTGTGTGTGTGTGTGTGTGTTTGAGAGAGATCCCACAGCCAATAAATCTGAGACTTCACTTGCAACACAAGAGCCAAAAACACACACACACACACACACACACACACACACACACACACACACACGTCAGAAGGTTTAATACCCCCATGTTTAGTATTTCCAGGTTTAATACCCCCATGTTTTAGTATTTCCAGGTTTAATACCCCCATGTTTTAGTATCTCCAGGTTTAATACCCCCATGTTTAGTATCTCCAGGTTTAATACCCCCAGTGTTTAGTATCTCCAGGTTTAATACTCCCATGTTTAGTATCTCCAGGTTTAATACCCCCAGTGTTTGGTATCTCCAGGTTTAATACTCCCATGTTTAGTATCTCCAGGTTTAATACCCCCATGTTTAGTATCTCCAGGTTTAATACCCCCATGTTTTAGTATCTCCAGGTTTAATACCCCCATGTTTAGTATCTCCAGGTTTAATACCCCCAGTGTTTAGTATCTCCAGGTTTAATACCCCCAGTGTTTAGTATTTCCAGGTTTAATACCCCAGTGTTTGGTATCTCCAGGTTTAATACCCCCAGTGTTTAGTATCTCCAGGTTTAATACCCCCATGTTTAGTATCTCCAGGTTTAATACCCCCAGTGTTTAGTATCTCCAGGTTTAATACCCCCAGTGTTTAGTATCTCCAGGTTTAATACCCCCATGTTTAGTATCTCCAGGTTTAATACCCCCAGTGTTTAGTATCTCCAGGTTTAATACCCCCATGTTTTAGTATCTCCAGGTTTAATAACTATCTGTTTAGTAGCTCCAGGTTTAATACCCCCAGTGTTTAGTATCTCCAGGTTTAATACCCCCAGTGTTTAGTATTTCCAGGTTTAATACCCCCATGTTTAGTATCTCCAGGTTTAATACCCCCATGTTTTAGTATCTCCAGGTTTAATACCCCCATGTTTAGTATCTCCAGGTTTAATACCCCCATGTTTTAGTATCTCCAGGTTTAATACCCCCATGTTTAGTATCTCCAGGTTTAATACCCCCAGTGTTTAGTATTTCCAGGTTTAATACCCCCAGTGTTTGGTATCTCCAGGTTTAATACCCCCAGTGTTTAGTATCTCCAGGTTTAATACCCCCAGTGTTTAGTATCTCCAGGTTTAATACCCCCATGTTTTAGTATCTCCAGGTTTAATAACTATCTGTTTAGTAGCTCCAGGTTTAATACCCCCATGTTTTATATTAGTAGTAATACACAGTGCTACTAAACACAGGGTTATTATACACTAGAACATTAAACCTGGGGGTATTAAATACAGGGGTATTAAATGCAGGAGTAAAAAACAAAGTGGTATAAAACCTGGAGCTGCAGGAGAACAGGTGTGGCAGCTGTTCCTCTGTTATTCTGCTGCTCGTTTCTTCACAACAATCAATTCACAATCAGTAAGAGATCCATTTTATGTCATCAGTTTGCTGGAGAAAGAGACCGGGTGGTGAAAGGCTCAGCAAGAACAGAGAAAAAAGATCTGCTCTTTCTCATCTCACCTGGTCTATCTTTCTCTCATCTGGTTTCTCTCTTATCTTATCTAGTCTTTCTTTCATCTGGTCTCTCATTTAAACTAGTCTCTCTCTCTCTCATTTGTCTCTCTCACTCACCTGCTCACTTTCATCTGCTTTCTCTCACATCTCATTTGGCATCTCTCAGCCGATGATAGTGATGTCAACATGATTGAAAAAAAGGTTTATCTGGACTCACCTGGTCACGCTCATCTTACCTGGTCTCTCTCATCTCATCTGGAATCTTTCATCTCACCCAATCTCTTTCATCTCACCAATCCTCTCTCTCTCATCTCATCTGGTCTCTCTCTCTCATCTCACATGTTCTCTCTCATCTTATCTGAAATCTCTCATCTGATCTGGTCTCACTCATCTCACTTGCTCGCTTTCATTTGTTTTCTCTCTCATCTCATTTGGTCTCTCTCACCTGGTGATAGTGATCATAATTGAGAAGATGGTGATGGTGGTGTGATGGTGATGGAAATGATGTTGATAGTGGTGTGAAAGTGATGAAGAAGAAGTTGATGATCATGTAATTGTAATGGTGGTATAAAGGTGATAATGGTGTAAAGGTAATGGAGATGAAGGTGATAGAGATGAAGATAATTGAGAATGAAGGTGATGGAAATGAAGGTGATGGAGATGAAGATAATTGAGAATGAAGGTGATGGAGATTAAGGTGATGGAGATGAAGATAATTGAGAATGAAGGTGATGGAGATAGTCACTAACTAGTGCACACTAAAGCAGGTGTAATAAAACACAAACCTTGGGTGTTGGCTGGAATATTAAAAATGAATCATGCAGTCGTGTTTGTGTGTGTGTGTGTGTGTGTGTGTGTGTGTGTGTGTGTGTGTGTGTGTGTGTGTGTGTGTGTGTGATACAGCAGCTGGAACTGATATGAGAAGGTCATTTTACTGAAAAGCTCAAATAAAATTCACTTCACTTTCATTGCTTTTGCTGTCACAGTGTGTGTGGAATGAAGTGGAGCTTCAGAAAGAGTTAGAGAAATGTGTAACTTATAACACACACACACACACACACACACACACACATCCATTCATACACACCCAGAAACTCCTACTGTACCACACACACAAACATACAATCTTTCATCTTTCAATCTTTCATTTAAAAAAAAAAACACAAAACTGTGGGAGACTTTAAAAGACTGAAAGAAACTATGTGAGACTATGAGAAAGGGTGTAAGACTGTGAGAGACTTTGAGAGAGTGTGTGAGGCTGTGAGAGAATATTAGAGACTATGAGAGAGTGTGTGAGGCTGTGAGAGACTATGAGAAAGTGTAAGACTGTGAGAGACTGTAAGAGAGTGTGTGTGAGACTGTGAGAGACTATGAAAGAGTGTGTGAGGCTGTGAGAGAATATTAGAGACTATGAGAGAGTGTGTGAGGCTGTGAGAGACTATGAAAGAGTGTGTGAGGCTGTGAGAGAATATTAGAGACTATGAGAGAGTGTGTGAGGCTGTGAGAGACTATGAGAGAGTGTGTGAGACTGTGAGAGAATATGAAAGGGTGTGTGAGACTGTGAGAGAGTGTGAGACTGTGAGAGACTATAAAAGAGTGTGTGAGATTGAGAAAATATAAGAGAGTGTGTGAGACTGTGAGAGAATATGAGAGAGTGTGTGAGACTGTGAGAGAATATGAAAGGGTGTGTGAGACTGTGAGAGAGTGTGAGACTGTGAGAGACTATAAAAGAGTGTGTGAGATTGAGAAAATATAAGAGAGTGTGTGTGACTGTGAGAGAAGGCATTTTCAGCACTTGTGAGTGAACAGCGCTGCAGTGTTTCTGACTGCCACATTTCAGCACCTGGACAGAGACCTGCATTATTTCCAGTGAGTCAGAGTGAGAAGCTCCACCTCCTATTCCTCCATTATCTTCATTCCAGCAAGATGAGGCAGAAAAGATTCATCAGTCTCCGGCTCAAATCGCACCTAAACACGAGCCTCGGTGCTGAGACGGAGTGACGCTGTCACCGCACTCAGCTCTGCCGCCTAAATATAAACCCTTTCCCAAACACACACACACACACACACACACACACACACACACACACACACACACACACTCTCCATTACGCTCACCTCCTCAAGCGCTTCGAGACTTTAAAGTGCAAGAGAAGATGGTTTTGTGTTTCCATCAGCTACTGTACTGCAGCTGAAGTGGCAGCTAATCACCCACGCAGTCATGGCCAACATCCAAACCTGTACAGAGCTTCTCAGAACTTCTTATCCACATCAGAGTAGCTCCTAACACTTACTTCATCAGGAACGCCCATTGTGTCGGAGGACACACTGATTACTGTCTATATCCTGTCAATCAACCACCATCATTCTTCATCCAACAACAACATGCAGGTGGAACATTCAATAAACATTCATGTGAAGCTCCTGAAGCATCTGGAATAACATCCAAGAGGAGCAATATGCACATTTATATATAACGTTTAGGTTTGCAGACACTTGCATGTTCTTATATTCGGAAGCAGAGGTGGCAAAACACATCCTTCACCCAGCAGAAGTGCAGATACTGATGTTTTAAAAGACTCTGGTAAAAGTTGAAGTTCTGACTGCACTTTTTCACTCAAGTTAAAGTAAAGAAGTTTGAGCTCTGACATGTTCTTCAATAAAAACTAGTGATTATTACTACCTGTTTTAGTGTCACACTGGAAACTGAACCACATCATATTAATATATTAATTTTAATTAATTTCAGATGTTGTTCTCTAATGAATGTATTCAGGCTGAAGATCCACCATATAGAACACAAGCAGAGAAAAGATGATGATGATCATGTGATCAGAAATGTCTCTGTTCTCAGTCATGTTCTCATCACTGACTCCCTGTGTTTTATCTACGTTAACCCCAGACTTCTTACTACCTTCTGCTCTGCTCATTGTGAGCTTCAGAAACTAGTCTTCGTCTGTGGTGTGTGAGAGGAAATGATACACAAGTGGACTGAAAAAGCAGCACAAAGAAAAGAAAGCAGGTTGATGTGCTGAAAAAAGGCGCAATGAGAAGAAAAAATATTGATCATGTTGCCAAATAGATTGAAACTAAAGTTATGAGTCTGTTTTGAAAATGCAAGAAGTAGAAAGTACAGATATTTGTGTAAAAAATGTAATGAGTGAAAGTAAAAAGTAAAAAACGGATACCAGAAAAATCTACTTAAATACAGTAAGAAAGGTCAGAAGATCAGAAGGTCGTGAGTTCATAGTCCACCACCACCAAGCAGCAGTAACCACACATGATGAACATCAAGACACTGAGTGGGAAGCAAAGTGTGACTCAAATACCAGTCCTCATTCACAAAATACATGACACGTTTTCCGCGAATGCAGACGCTTATAGGAAACGTAATACAGCACCAAGTTCAGAATTACCAGAACGGCATGCAGAGCTGAAGAACGTTCTCGCAAACTCATCAATCAGAAAGACAGGACAGGAGTCTTCGATCCGAATCTCCAGAAAGCTTCTTTTTCTGCAGAACTACAGCTCAGTCATTCAGATTATCAGCTCACATCTACCATAAAACCTCACCATGTTCCATTCCCTTTCTGCACTGAATCCATTTGGAACTTTCTCATTTGAAGTTCATGTGCTCTCAGACCCAAATGTTCTCACCTGCTTGGAAAACTCACCACGGTCCCTTTCCAATTTACCAAACACTGCACATGTTCACTTCCTGTACTAACCATAATGATGTTAGTGCTAATCTCTTATCCAGTTGTTTGATTATCATTTGTTACCATGGGGACGCTCATTTTCATTAAAGAATAAAGTATTTCTCAATTTTGGATTAACAAACGATTCTCTGAAACCGAGGTCTGTTTGAAGAAGGACACAAAGACGCTTATAGCGAGGAATATAAATAAAATCAGTGAGAGAGCCTTAGAACTTCCTGTTTGTTCATCACTATCTCAGTTTAAACTCAGGGAGAAGGAGACGAATCAGAGAAACAAGATGAGAAGACATTGGGGGAAACAATTCCTGAGTAAATTGATTGTAAAATGTTATTTATTAATTTGTTTGAGTTTAAACTTCTTTCATGCTCCATGTTCACTTTATGATTAGTGTTCTTCTGCATTACCCACAATGCCGTTCTGTCCATCTCTCTTGTTCCCCTCTGTAGGCTCTGCTCAAACACCTTACACCTGGTCAGTATGAATGCTGGATTCTGATTGACTGGAAGTTCAGGTGTGATTAATGAATTGAAATTGTGTGAGAGACTGTGAGACTCTGTGAGATTGTGTGGGACTGTGAGATTGTGTGTGAGACTCTGTGAGATTGTGTGGGACTGTGAGATTGTAAGAGACTCTATGAGATTTTGTGAGACTGTGAGATTGTGTAGGAGACTTTGTAAGATTGTGTGATAGACTCTGTAATACTGAGAGATTGTGTGTAAGACTCTGTGAGATTGGGTGATAGACTCTATGAGACAGTGTGAGACTGTGAGAGACTCTGTGAGATTGTGTTTTGTGTTAGACTGTGAGAAACTGGGTGCAATTTTGTGAAAGACTGTACAGGACTGTGTGAAACTGTAAGAGACTGTAAGAAACTGTGTGAGACTGTGAGATTGTGTGTGACTGTGTGAGACTGTGAGAAACTGTGTGAGAATGTGTGTAACTGTGTGAGACTGTGAGAAACTGTGTGAGACTGTGAGATCGTGTGTGACTGTGTTTGACTGTGGGATCTTGTGTGACTGTGTAAGACTGTGTGATTGTGTGTGACTGTGTGAGATTGAGTGAGACTGTGAGAAACTGTGTGAGCCTGTGTGAGACTGTGACAAACTGTGTGAGACTGTGAGAAACTGTCTGAGCCTGTGTGAGACTGTGATAAACTGTGTGAAACTGTGAGATTATGTGTGATTGTGTGAGAGTGTAAGATTGTGTGTGACTGTGTGAGATTGTGTGAGACAGTGTGTAATTGTGAGAGACTGTGTGAGACTGTGAAAGATTGTGAGATTGTGTGAGAGACTGTGTGAGATGCTGAGAGACGATGTGAGACTGTGAGAGATTGTACAAAACTGTGAGAGACTGTAAGATTGTGGGAGAGACTGTGCAAAACTGTGAGGGACTGTGACAGACTGTGGGAGACTATGTGAGACTGTGGGAGATATATGAGACTGTAAGAAACTGTGGGAGACTGTGAGATCGTGTGTGACTGTGTGAGACTGTGTGATTGTGTGTGACTGTGTGAGATTGAGTGAGACTGTGAGAAACTGTGTGAGCCTGTGTGAGACTGTGAGAAACTGTGTGAGCCTGTGTGAGACTGTGAGAAACTGTGTGAAACTGTGAGATTATGTGTGATTGTGTGAGAGTGTAAGATTGTGTGTGACTGTGTGAGATTGTGTGAGACAGTGTATAATTGTGAGAGACTGTGTGAGACTGTGAAAGACTATGAGATTGTGTGAGAGACTGTGTGAGATGCTGAGAGACGATGTGAGACTGTGAGAGATTATACAAAACTGTGAGAGACTGTGAAGGACTGTAAGATTGTGGGAGAGACTGTGCAAAACTGTGAGGGACTGTGACAGACTGTGGGAAACTATATGAGACTGTAAAAAACTGGGTGAGACTGTGAGAGACTGTGAGATTGTGGGAGATTGTGTGAGAGACTGTGTGAGATGGTGAGAGACGATGTGAGACTGTGAGAAATTGTACAAAATTGTGCAAAACTGTGAGGGACTGTGACAGACTGTGGAAGACTATGTGAGACTGTGGGAGATATATGAGACTGTAAGAAACTTTGTGAGACTGTGAGAGACTGTGCAGTACTGTGGGAGACTATGGGAGACTATGTGTGAGATAGTGAAAGACTAAATGTTACTAATACCATTTGGTCAAGACGAGTCAAGCAGCTTTTATTGTCATTTCAACCATATATATGTGACGCAGTACACAGTGAAATGCAACAACGTTCCTCCTGAACCCTGATGCTACATACAACAACAATCACAGAAAACACAGAGCTAAGGACTAGTAAGTGTCCTCACCACATAAAGTGCATCGTGTGCAACCTGGTGCAAACAGTGCATAGACAACACAAGACAGTGCAAGACAAATACACAAAACACAAAATAGCGCCACCAGTAAACCTGTTGTATACTGCATATACTGGCTAAATGAATCTTCTCAAATCTCCACAAAATCTAGTGGAACATCTTCCCACAAGAGTGCAGCTGATTATAACAGCACATGGCGACTGAAAGCGGAATGTAGTGACGTTTTTTCTTGTTACTTGCTCCAAGGTGCAACAGCAAACATAAAAGAATAAATAAAAGAGAATAGTTGTGTAGTGTAGTGTAGAGTGTACAGAAACACTACAGTGCAGTGTTACGTGTCTGTGCTGTGATTCGGAGTGTGTATCATTTACACACACACACATATAAACATTATCTCTTATCTCCTACAAATTTAAGTTCTTTTCCATCTCACTCTTCATCATCTTAGTAATGAGAACTCCAGCATGGGGATTTTCAAATAAACCCTGGACACAATGTCCATTATAATGAATAGAAAAGAAAGAAAGAAAAAGAAAAGAAAAGAAAAGAAAAGAAAAGAAAAGAAAAGAAAGGTCTTGTCACACGTACGTTACAGCAGAGTCAAATTCTTTCTTCACACATCCCAGAGATGTTAGGAAGCTGGGGTCAGAGTGCAGCCATGATCTAGAACCCCTGGAGTGCAGAGGGTTAAGGGCCTTGCTCAAGGGCCCAAGAGTAGCAGCTTGGTGATACTGGGGCTTAAAACCTCAACCTTCTGATCAGTTACCCAAAGCCTTAATTACTAAGCAACCAATTACTGATTGGAGTGGATATTTGGTGGCACTCAGGTGAGGATGGTTTCACTTTGGAGTCTGGTTCTTCTTGAGGTTTCCTTTACATGCAATCTGAAGGAGTTTTTCCTTCACCACAGTCGCCACCGTCTCCCTCACCAGACACAAACTTACACTTATAAGGTACAAACTTACAGGCATAAAACTTTCTTTAACTTCATACCAATAAAACTAAATCAAATCGAATCGAATCAAATCGAATTGAATGAATCAAATTGAATGTCCCAGAATGCATCACAGCTATACAACACGGATATTTGGATTTACAATGTGATGGCATAAAAGCTGGTAAAAGTTGACGAGAAGATTTCTAAAGCTCCACTGCATCGCCCTCTTCAGTCTGACACGAAGTGGGGGCTAAATCTTTCAGAACGGCATTGTGGGTAACGCAGGTGAGCGTTGATCATTGAGAGAACATGCAGTGAGCATGAGGGAAACTCAGATGAAGTTGAAGATCTTTAGGAGTATGAAGCTCAGGATTTTTTTACCCCATGCAGGTCTCCATTCTCCCTGCACTAAATAATAAAATGTGTATCTGCTGGGCAAGTCCTCTGAACGTGATGAAGACTGTCCTCGTCCAATTCTTCCAGCGTCCCGCCGAGAACCTTCTCGGGCTCTTCTAATATCTTTAAACCTCGTGTGAATGAAATGCTCTTCTCATTAATTAGCAGATGTGGCAGAATCCCACTCCTGTGTTTCGAACGCACTGATTTATCAGAGCCCGGCCGAGCCGAGACGAGACGAGACGAGAACGAGGGAGAACGAAGCCTGATTTCCCTGA